>CM038794.1:216018613-216106643 GCA_021764765.1 Vicia sativa | reverse complement strand
ATCATGCTTCGTTTCAGTTACGTATTGCTATTTTACGAGACTTATATTCGAACAGAATTTCACCAAATTTTACGGTTATATTGTGATTTTACGAAGACTTATATTCACTTGAATTTCCTTGATTTTAGAACTTGTATTGACTTCAGTTAATCGGTTATCGAAGACTTACGTATTCACTTAACATCTAATTTTAAGACTTGCTATTCATACGGACTTCAGTTTTGAAGACTGTTCATAAATTTCTTCAGTTTCACGAAGACATATTCACTTCAAATTTCATTGATTTTACGAAGACTTAAATTCATGAATTTCATCGGATATGAAGACTTGTATTCAAGCCAGTTTCAGCAGTTTTACGAGACTTATATTAAGCCAAATTTCATCTAATTTTTGAGGACATATAACTCACTAAATTTCATCAGTTTTCTAAGACTTATATTCACTTCGTTTGTGATTTTAACGGATTATATTCACTTCAAATTCATTGATTTTGAAGATATTATATTCCTTCAAATTTCATGATTTTCTAAAGACTTATATTCGATTCCAATTTTAACGGTTACACTTGATATTACCTTCAAATTTCATCTAATTTACGAAGACTTATATTCACTACAGTTTCACAGTTTTCTAAAGACTTATATTCACTTCAAATTTCGCCAGTTTTACGAAGACTTATATTCATTCAAAGTTCATCAGTTTTGAAGACTTATATTCACGAATTTCACAGTTTCAAGACTTGTATTCCCTTTAATTTTACAGATTTTAGAACTTATATTCACTTGATTTTGTAGGATTTTACCGAAGACTTATATTCTTTAAATTTCATCATATTTTCTATATTCACTTCCGTTGCAATTTTTACGAAGTCTTATATTCAAAAATCGGAGTTTATATTCGCCAAAACTCGATTAATTTAAAATTTTCATAGATTAAATTTGGGAAATGCACCTTAAAACATCAAGCACAAACAATTTGAGAGTATATATATCTCGGATACATAGCATCGTAGGAAAACATAATTTGATTCATAAACATCAGAAACATCTTCTTTAAACTTATATAATCATGTTTTCATAAAATATAATTCTTATACAAGGAATAACATGAAAAGCAACAACAAGACAACATAAATATTCCCCACAGGTGCTACGTATCGGAGAAAGCGACAGAGCTCGACTACTTGACTAAAAACTCATCTTGATTACTGGTACCAATATATAGTGCTTGGTGAAACAAGTAATTTAGATGCTCCAAAACATATAATTAAGGCATGATAATATATATATATATATATATATATATATATATATATATATATATATATATATATATATATATATATATATATATATATATATATATAGTTGAATTATAAAGGGTATAGATTAATAAGTGTAATTCCGACACATAATCAGAAACTAAGCTTACTTTACATGTCGTCTAATGTATAATCTACTGCTTATATCACCATAATCTCGCGACTTAAAGCGTCAGACAACACATAACACTTACCGTCCTTACGAAATCCTCACGAGACTAATACATCAACTAATTAACACGGTAAATTCATAACATCGATATGAAGTTTATATAATGCTAGTAATATAAGCAACATGAACAAATCATACAATTGAAATAAAGCCCATCTTCGCTTTGGCATTAAGCCCGTCTCGCTTTTGGCATAAAGCCCATCATCCTGTTTATCATCCACAAACATCATCGCGTCCCTTATATCATTTTGCAATTGATATCATCCATCAATTGCAAAACCAGCCAAGCAACTCAAACATAAACATGTGAGCTCCGTGAGACCACGACTATATTATGCATGTGGTACCCATCGCTATAATGGTCGGGACCCGCCTTGGCATAAAAGCGATCAGCTTTCGGCATAAAAGCCATCATCGCGCTTGGCATAAAAAGCCATCATCGCTTGGCATAAAAGCCCTCTTCGCTTATGATATATGTGACTCGACAATAAAACAACCGACACAAAAAGCAACATCGCCACTCATCAAATTGGCACAAAGCCCGCCATATAATTTATCAAAACAAGAGATCGGCTATCATCATAATTTGCATTGTCACGAACATCGCTAATAAATTCATCAAGTCATGCATTCCTGGAAGAGCATTATGCTGCTTATCAATTTAATCATACATCGTTTTACAAGGACATATATCATCGCTTTGCATATCAGCAGTATTAGATTTAATAAATACACCATGAAAGGCTACGTTTATTACCGCCTCATTATCCAGTTAATTCACTAGAATTTAGAAAGCAGGAAAATAGTGAGCACCTAAAATCGTCGTGGCCATTTCCTGATATTAATCCCTTAATCGTCGGCGATAAAATGGTTCCATTTACGTGCCTTAAATCTACTAAAACCACAATCCGGTTTTCAATTTAAAGTAAATTATTCTTCAGGTCGATTCGTAAAACTCACAGTTCAAAAACTAACTACCACTCGTTACTGCCGTCGAACTTAGCTATACGTCAATTTCGTTAAATTCGAAGACTTGCTATGTCTTGAATTCTGAAATCGGAAAATCGAGAACATAATGGGTTCTAAATTTAATCGGCTATCTTATCCAATTATATTTGGTTACCAAATATTACTAAATTGGAATTTGCATATTTAAAAAAGCGAAGCCATTCTGCGAGTGTCACGAGATTTCATTGTGAGGAAAATTTGACAAAAACAAGTTCTGAGGAAAAGCAGACAATCTTACACTGCCGTTTCTCTTACACTTCAATAGGGACGGATGTCACTTATCGAAACGGGGCGGCTGCCTCGACCTTGGGGTGGGTACATTGGGTGAACTCACTTCCCACTAACTTACCTTCGTCCATTTTCGTTTCATTGCCTGCGTTTTTGAATGTTCTGATTTATTATTTTCATTTTCTTATTTTTGTTAGTTCTTCATCTCATTTCCATTCCTATTTCATTTCTATTTTAACTGTCTTATACCATACTATGACAATGATTTCATATTTTCTACACAATTCAAATCTTACAAACCTTTGTGATCATGATAAAACCACATTAACATCAATTTTTCCCATTCAAACTAAATCCATAGACCTAACTAAAATCAAACCCACCTCTGGCTTGGTTGATTCAGTTTGCTCCATCGCCCAGCCTCGGCTCTTGCTGGTCTTTACATCTTCTCTCTTGATCTTCTTATAAAAACCTCTCTTTCTCTCCAGTTTCTATTCTTGGCTTTTGTTTTTTTCAAATGGGAAGAAATGAGGAAAATGGCTTCTAAGTAATGTTTCTTAGCTCCCCCTTGCCTTGTTTGGCTTGGTGTGTTGAATGGAAGGAAAATAAGGAGAAGGGTTTATAAGAGTATTTTCGACTAGCGACAAAGTTGTAAAACCCAATTCTAACAAAATGCTCCCAACTCCCCAATCGATCATATTCATTAATTCATCAATTAAAATAATTAGTGAATTAAATATCGGATTCGAATAATGTTTTTGGGACGAGCAAGCGTCGCTTCGAGATAAATTAGTAGATATATTAATTAATATAATTATTCGTCATAAAATAAACATCGATCGGTAATTAAAATATATATATTTTAATATTAATTAAAAATACGTTACAATATTCACTCCAATTTTAATGCAGTTTTAGAAGACTTATATTCACGAATTTCATGGTTTTTCTAAAGACATATTCCTTCAAATTTCACGGATTTTCTTAAGACTTATATTCACTTCGAATTTCATCAGTTTTTCGATGACTTATATTCACTTCAATTTCATTGATTTTTACGAGACTTATATTCACTTCAAATTTCCTTCGATTTTTTGAGACTTATATTCATAAACTTTAACGATTTTACGGGACTTATATTCTGTTCATCTAATTTTAGAAACATATATTCACTTCAAGTTTCACGGATATTGAGACTTATATTCACTTCAATTTCATCAGTTTTAAAGACTTATATCCACTTCCATTTTAACCATATTTTCTATAGACTTATATTCAATTCCAATTTCATCGATTTTTGAAGACTTATATTCACTTAATTTCATCATTATACGAAGAGTTATATTAACCAATTTCATGAATTTACGAAGACTTATATTCACTTCAAATTTCATCTTATTTTTGAGACTTGTATTCACTTTAACTTAAACCGGTTTTAAAGAGACTTATATTCTCCTCAAATTTCCTCTAGTTTACGAAGACTTATACTTCAAGTTTCACCATATTTTAAAAACTTATATTCCTTGAACATCATTCAGTTTTTACGAAAGTTATATTCATTCAAATTTCATCAGATTTTACGAGACTTCTTAAGCCCGAATTTCACCAGTTTTTACGAGACTTATACTTCATTTAACAGTTTTACGAAGACTTCGTATTCACTTCAGAATATCTTCAATTTTACGAGACTTATATTCATTCGGTTTCACGGATTTTACGAATTTATATTCATAATTTCATCATATTTTACGAGACTTATATTCATGAATTTCATCAGTTTTACGAAGACTTAGATTACTAATTTCATCGATTTTGTAAGACTTTATTCACTTGATTTTCACAGTTTTACGAGACTTATATTCCTTCAAATTTCATCTAATTTTTGAAGACTTATATTCACTTCAAATTTCGGTGATTTTCTAAAGACTTATATTCACTTCAATTTCCTTGATTTTCAAAGACTATTTCACTAGTTTCACGGATTTTCTTAAGACTTATATTCACTTCAATTGAATTTTAAGTGACTTATATTTAACTTCAAATTTCATGGATTTTCGAGACTTATATTCACTTCACTTTCATCGATTTTTAAAGACTTGTATTCACTTAAACTTTATGGTTTTAGAGGACTTATATTCACTTCAAATTTCATCAATTTTCTTAAGACATATATTCACTTCAAGTTTCACCATATTTTGAAGACTTATATTCACTTCAGATTTCATAAGATTTTCTAAGACTTATATTCACTTAATTTCATCAGTTTACAGGACATATTCACTTCAATTTTGGATTTTCTAAGACTTCGTATTCACTATTTCATCTAATTTTACGAGACTTATCTTACTTACAGTTTCACGAGTTTTAAAGACCTATATTCACTTAAATTTCATTGATTTACGAAGACTTATATTCACTTCAAATTTCATTGATTTTTGACATATTCTTCATTTCATCATTTTAGAACTTATATTCACTTCATTTCACAGTTTACGAAGACTTATATTCACTTCAGTTTCACAGTTTTAAAGACTTATATTCACTTCATATTTCATGATTTTACGAAGACTTATATTAACTTCAATTTCATCCAGTTTACGAAGATTATATTCACTTCAAATTTCATGAGTTCTGAAGACTTATATTCTTAAATTTTATAAGATTTTAGAACTTATATTCACTTCAATTTCACGATTTTGAAGACTATATTCACTTGAAATTTCATGATTTTTGAAGACTTATATTCACTTAAGTTTCAGCAGTTTTTGAAGACTTATATTACTTCAAATTTCATTGATTTTACGAAGACTTATATTCACTTCATTTTAACGGATTTTCTAAAGTCTTATATTTTCTTCAAATTTAATTTAATTTTACGAATTCTATATTCATAGTTCACCTTATTTTCGAGACTTATATTCACTTCAAATTTCATCATATTTTACGAAGACTTATATTAGCAAATTTCATCAGTTCTTGAAGACTTATATTCACTTAAATTTCTTAAGGTTTTACGTAGAATTATATTCATGAAATTTCATTATTTTCGAAGACTTGTTTTCACTTCAATTTTGATTTTCTGTAGACTTATATTCACTTCAAATTTCATCAACTTTTTGAACTTATATTCACATGATTTTGAGCTTCCAAATTTCCTTGATTTTACGAAGGTTATATTCCCTTCAAGTTTCATCATATTTCACGAAGACTTATATTCACTTAATTTCATCTAATTTCTTAAGACTTATATTCACTTAGTATGACGATTTTCTTAAGACTTATATTCACCAAAGTTTCTTGATTTTACGAAGACTTATATTCACTTCAATTTCATCCAGTTTGAAGACTTGTATTCACTTCAATTTTAACCAAATTTTCTTTAGACTTATATTCGAATTTCAACTAATTTTGACTTATATTCATTAAATTTCACAGATTTTTTGAAGACTTATATTCACTTCCAATTTCATCAGTTTTACGAATTGTATTCTAATGATTTCTTAATTTTGAAGACTTATATTACTTCATTTAATTTAATTTTACGATTCTTATATTCACTTCAGTTTCACGGTTTTACGAGGACTTATATTCCCAAAATTCATTGATTTTACGAGACATATTCAATTCAAATTTCATTGATTCTGAAGACTTATATTCACTTTAAATTTCATTGATTTTACGAGACTTATATTCACTTGAAATTTCAGTTTTACGAAGACTTGTTTTCACTTCATTTAACTTGATTTTACGTAGACTTATATTTACTTCAATTTCATCTAATTTTGAACACTTAAATTCACTTCATGTTTCACAGTTTTAGAAGACTTATATTCACTTCAAATTTCATTGATTTTAAAGACTTATATTCTTGATTTTCACCATATTTTTCGAGACTTATATTCACTTCAAATTTCATCTAATTTTTGAAGACTTATATTCACAAGTTTGACGGATTTTCTTAAGACTTATATTCACTAGCATTTCACAGTTTTACGAAGACTTATATTCATTCAAATTTCGCCAGTTTTTACGAAGACTTATATTCACCTCAAATTTCATTGATTTACGAAGACTTGTATTCACTTCAATTTTAACGGTTTTACGTAGACTTATATTCACTTCAAATTTAACTAATTTTACGAAGACTTATATTCAATTCAAGTTTCACCATATTTTACGAAGACTTATATTCACTTCAAGTTTCACCCAGTTTTACGAAGACTTATATTCATTTCAAATTTCATGATTTTACGAAGACTTATATTCACTTCATTTCACAGTTTTTGAAGTTATATTCACTGAATTTATCATTTTACGAAGACTTGTATTCACTTCAATTTTAATGATTTAGAGACTTATATTCACTTCAAATTTCATCAAATTTCATAAGTTATATTCACTTCAAGTTTCACGGATTTTACGAAGACTTATATTCACTTCAAATTTCATGATTTTTGAAGACTTATATTCACTTCCTTTCACCATATTTTCTAAGACTTATATTCACTTCAAATTTCATCAGTTTTACGAGTCTTATATTCACTTCAAATTTCATCAGTTTTCGATGACTTATATTCACTAAATTTTAACGGTTTTAGTAGACTTATATTTACTTCAATTTCATCTAATTTTGAAGACTTATATTCACTTCAAGTTTCACCATATTCTTAAGACTTATATTCACTTGAATTTAACAGTTTACGAAGACTTATAACTTCAAATTTCATTGAGTTTTAGAGACTTATATTCACCTCAAATTTCATCAGTTTCGAAGAGTTATATTCACTTCAGTTTCACAGTTTTTACGATTTATACTCACCAGTTTCAGTTTTCCTAGGACTTATATTCAGCAAATTTATTAGATTTCCACGAAGACTTGTATTCAACAATTTTAACGGATTTTACGAAGACTTATATTCATTAATTTCATTTAATTTGTGAAGACTTATATTCATTTCAAGTTTCACAGTTTTAGAGACTTATATTCACTTCAATTTCTTCAAATTTTCTAAGACTTATTCACCTCAAATTTCTTAGATTTTCTAAGACTTATATTGATTCAAATTTCATTGATTTTCGAGACTTATATTCACTTCAAATTTCATGATTTTTAAGACTTGTATTCACTTGATTTTAACCACATTTACTGAGACTTATTCACTTCAAATTTCAACAAATTTTCGGACATATTCACTTCAATTTCAAATTTTACGAGACTTATTCACTTCAAGTTTCACCAATTTTACGGACTTATTACTTCAATTTCATCAGTTTTACGAAGACTTGTATTCACTTCAATTTTAACTAGATTTTCTGAAGACTTATATTCACTTCAAAATTCATGTAATTTTTTGAAAACTTATATTCACTTCAAATTTCATCTAATTTTTGAAGACTTATATTCACTTAAGGTTTCACAAGATTTTCTGAAGACTTATATTCACTTCAAATTTCATCATATTTTCTGAAGACTAATATTGTCTTCAAATTTCATCAAATTTTCTAAAGACTTGTATTCACTTCAATTTTAACTAGATTTTCTGTAGACTTATATTCACTTCAAATTTCATCTAATTCTCTAAAGACTTATATTCACTTCAAGTTTCACCAGGTTTTCTAAAACTTATATTCACTTCAAATTTCATAAGATTTTCTGAAGACTTATATATTCACATCAAGTTTCACCAAATTTTCTGAAGACTTATATTCACTTCAAGTTTCTTCAAATGTTCTAAAGACTTTTATTCACCTCAAATTTCATTAGATTTGCTAAAGACTTATATTCACTTCATGTTTCACCAGATTTTCTGAAGACTTATATTCACTTAATTTCATCGATTACGAAGACTTATATTCACTTCAATTTCATCAGTTTTCTGGGACTTATATTCACTTCAATTTCATCAAATTTTACGAAGACTTATTCACTTCATTTCACGGATTTTTACGACGTATATTCACTTCAAATTTCATGATTTTTGAAGAGTTATATATTCAGCAAGTTTCACTTTAGTTTTACGAAGACTTATATTCACTTCAATTTCATGGTTTTACGAAGACATTCACTTTAACTTTAACGGATTTTTGAAGACTTATATTCACTTCAAATTTAATTTAATTACGAAGACTTATATTCACTTCAAGTTTCACAATTTTTACGAAGTCTTATATTCCTTCAAATTTCAGTTCTGAAGACTTATATTCACTTTAAATTTCATCGGTTTTAGAAGACTTATATTCATGAAATTTCATTGATTTTCTAAAGACTTATTCACTTCCAATTTTAACAAGATTTTGAAGACTTATATTAACTTGAAATGTCATCATTTTACGAAGACTTATATTCACTTAAATTTCATCGATTTTACGAGACTTATTATCACTTCAGTTTCACGGTTTTACGAAAACTTATATTCACTTAGTTTCACAGTTTTCAAGACTTATATTCACCAAATTTCATTAGATTTCACGAGACTTGTATTCCTTTAATTTAACCAAATTTACGAAGACTTATATTCCTTCAATTTCATTTTAATTTGTGAAGACTTATATTCATTTCAAGTTTCACGGATTTTTACGAGACTTATATTCACTTCAAATTTCTTCAATGTTCTAAAGATTATTACTTCAAATTTCATTAGATTTTCTAAAGACTTATATTCAATTCAAATTTCATTGATTTTACGAGACATATTCACTTCAATTTCATGAGATTTTTAAGACTTATATTCACTTCAATTTTAACGATTTTACGGAGACTTATATTCACTTCAAATTTCAACTAATTTTACGAAGACTTATATTCAACGAGTTTCACGGATTATCTGAGACTTATATTCATGAGTTTCACGGATTTTGAGACTTATATTCACTTCAATTTCATGATTTTACGAAGACTTATATATTCACTTCAAGTTTCACCAATTTTGAAGACTTATATTCACTTCAAATTTATCAATTTTAGAAGACATATATTCACTTCAATTTTAACTAGATTTACGAGACTTATATTCCTTTAAATTTCATCTAATTTTTTGAGAAACTTATATTCACCAATTTCATCTAATTTTTGAAGACTTATATTCATAAGGTTTCCTTGATTTTAAAGACTTATATTCACTTCAATTTCATCATATTTTACGAAGACTTATATTCTCTTGAATTTCATCAAATTTTCTAGAACTTGTATTCATCAATTTTAACGGATTTACGTAGACTTATTCACCAATTTCATCTAATTTTCGAAGACTTATATTCACTAAGTTTCAGATTTTCAAAGACTTATACTTCAAATTTCATAATTTTGTAGACTTATATATTCATTAAGTTTCACAGAGTTTTTTAGGGCTTATATTCACTTCAATTTCATCAGTTTTACGAAGACTTGTATTCAGCAATTTAACGGTTACGAGACTTATATTCACTTCAAATTTCATGATTTACGAAGACTTGTATTCACTTCATTTAACTTGATTTTACGAGACTTATATTCATGAATTTCATCTAATTTAAGACTTATATTCACTTCATGTTTCACGGATTTTACTAGAGACTTATATTCAAATTTCATGGATTTTCAGAACTTATATTCACTTCAATTACGGTTTTTGAGACTTATATTCACTTGAGTTTCACAGTTTGGACTTATATTCACCAATTTCATCCAGTTTTGAAGACTTATTCCAAGTTTCCTTTTTTTTAGAGAAACATATTCACTTCAATTTCATGAGTTTTAGAACTGTATTCACTTCAATTTTAACTAGATTTTTACGAGACTTATATTCACTTCAAATTTCATCTAATTTTGAAGAAACATATTCATTCAATTTCATCGGTTTTGAAGACTTATATTCACTTCAAATTTATCTATTTACGAAGACTTATATTGTCTTGAATTTCATCAAATTTTCTAAGACTTGTATTCACAAATTTAACCATATTTTACGTAGACTTATATTCACTTCAATTTCATATTTTCTAAAGACTTATATTCACTTCAGTTTCACAGATTTTTAAGACTTATATTCACTTCAATTTCATTGATTTTAAAGACTTATTACTTCATTTCATCGAGTTTTACGAAGACTTATATTCACTTCAAATTTCATCAGATTTTCTGCGATTATTCCTTCAAATTTCATCAAAATTTTACGAAGAGTTGTATTCACTGATTTTCACGGATTTTTACGAAGGCGTATATTCACTTCAATTTCATGATTTTTACGAGGTTATATATTCACTTCAAGTTTCACGGTTTTTGAAGACTTATATTCACTTCAAATTTCATCAGTTTTACGAAGACTTGTATTCACTTTCTTTACAACGGATTTTTGAGACTTATATTCACTTCAAATTTAATTTAATTTTAGAGACTTATATTCACTTCAGTTTCTGATTTTACGAAGTCTTATATTCCTTCAATTTCATCAGTTTTTGAGACTTATATTCACTTTAAATTTCATCGGTTTTTAGAGACTTATATTCACAGAATTTCATGATTTTCTAAAGACTTGTATTCACTTCAATTTAACAAGATTTTACGAAGACTTATATTTGAAATGTCATGATTTTACGAAGACTTATATTCACTGAATTTCATTGATTTCGAAGACTTATTATCAACAAGTTCACGGTTTTGAAGAAACTTATATTCACTTCAAGTTGCACCAGATTTTCTAAAGACTTATATTCACTTCAAATTTCATTAGATTTCCTGAAGACTTGTATTCACTTTAATTTTAACCAAATTTTCTGAAGACTTATATTCCCTTCAAATTTCATTTAATTTGTGAAGACTTATATTCATTTCAAGTTTCACCAGATTTTCTGAAGACTTATATTCACTTCAAATTTCTTCAAATGTTCTAAAGACTATTATTCACCTCAAATTTCATTAGATTTTCTAAAGACTTATATTCAATTCAAATTTCATCAGATTTTCTGAAGACATATATTCACTTCAAATTTCATGAGATTTTTTTAAGACATGTATTCACTTCAATTTTAACCAGATTTTACAGAGACTTATTCATTAAATTTCAACTAATTTTGAGACTTATATTCTTCTTCAATTTCACCAGGTTATCGAAGACTTATATTCCTTCAAGTTTCACGGATTTTACGAGACTTATATTACTTCAATTTCATTGATTTAAAGACTTATATTCACTTCAAGTTTCACCAATTTTTACGAAGACTTATATTCACTTCAATTTTCCAGTTTTAAAGACATATATTCTTCAATTTTAACTAGATTTTACGAAGACTTATATTCACTTTATTCTAATTTTTGAAAACTTATATTCACTTCAATTTCATCTAATTTTGAAGACTTATATTCAACAGGTTTAGCAGTTTTACGAAGACTTATATTCACTTCAAATTTCATCATTTTGAAGACTTATATTCTCTTCAAATTTCATCAAATTTTCTAAAGACTTATATTCACATCAATTTTAACGGATTTTACGTAGACTTATATTCACTTCAATTTCATCAATTTTAGAAGACTTATATTCTTGAAGTTTCACAGTTTTCCAGACTTATTCACTTCAAATTTCATAATTTTTTTTGAACTTATATTCACTTCAGTTTCATGAGTTTTAAAGAGACTTATATTCCTTGATTTCATAGATTTTAGAGACTTGTATTCAACAATTTAACAGTTACGAAGACTTATATTCACTAAATTTCATGATTTTACGAAGACTTGTATTCACTTCAATTTCACGATTTTACGAAGACTTATATTCACTTCAAATTTCATCTAATTTACGAAGACTTATATTCACTTCATTTTCACGGATTTTTACGAAGACTTATATTCACTTCAATTTCATGGATTTTCAAAGACTTATATTCAATTTCACGGATTTTACGAGAGACTTATTTCACTTCAAGTTTCACAGTTTTCGAAGACTTATATTCACTTCAAATTTCATCAGATTTCTGAAGACTTATATTTCACTTCAAGTTTCACCAATTTTTACGAAGACTTATTCACTTCAATTTCATCGATTTTGAAGACTTATATTCACTTCAATTTTAACTAGATTTACGAAGACTTATATTCACTTCAAATTTCATCTAATTTTTTGAAAACTTATATTCACCAAATTTCATCAGATTTTGAGACTTATATTCACTAAATTTATCTTATTTTACGAGACTTATATTGTCTTGAATTTCATGTTTTCTAAAGACTTGTATTCACTTGATTTTAACCATATTTTACGTAGACTTATATTCACCAATTTCATCTAATTTTCTAAGACTTATATTCACTTCAAGTTTCACGGATTTTAAAGACTTATATTCACTTCAATTTCATAAGATTTTACGAAGACATATATATTCACATGAGTTTCACGAGTTTTAGAAGACTTATATTCACTTCAAATTTCATCGATTTTACGAAGACTTGTATTCACTTCAATTTAACGGGTTTTACGAGACTTATATTCACTTTAAATTTCATCTAATTTCTAAGACTTATATTCACTTCATGTTTCACGGTTTCGAAGACTTATTAACTTCAATTTCATCAGTTTTCAAAGACTTATATTCACTTCAAATTTCATGATTTTACGAGACTTATATTCACTTTTTATAAATTTTACGAAGAGTTATATTCACTTGATTTTCACGGTTTTACGAAGACATATTACCCAAATTTCTTGATTTTACGAAGAGTTATATATTCACTAGTTTCACAGTTTCTTTGAAAGCTTATATTCACCAAATTTCATCGATTTTACGAGACTTGTATTCACTTTAATTTTCAGATTTTTTGAAGACTTATATTCACTTCAAATTTAATTTAATTTTAGAAGACTTATATTCACTTCAAGTTTCACCATTTCGAAGACTTATATTCACTGAAATTTCATCGATTTTTGAAGACTTATATTCACTTTAAATTTCATCAGTTTTACGAAGACTTATATTCACTGAAATTTCATTGATTTTCTAAACATATTCACTGATTTTAACAGTTTTACGAAGACTCATATTAACTTGTTTCCAGTTTTAAGAGACTTATATTCTTCAATTTCATTGATTTTACGAGACTTATTATCACTTCAGTTTCACGGATTTTACGAAGGCTTATATTCCTCCGTTGCACAGTTTTCTAAGACTTATATTCACTTAAATTTCATTAGATTTCCAAGACTTGTATTCACTCAATTTTAACGATTTTTGAAGACTTATATTCCGCTAATTTCGTTTAATTTGTGAAGACTTATATTCATTTCAAGTTTCACAGTTTTACGAAGACTTATATTCACTGAATTTCTTCAAATTTCTGAGACTTTTATTCACTCAATTTCATTAGATTTTCTAAAGACTTATATTCACTTCAAATTTCATTATTTGGAAGACTATATACTTCAAATTTCTTAGTTTTTAAGACATGTATTCACTTGATTTAACAGATTCTCTGAAGACTTATCACTTCAAATTTAACTAATTTTACGAGACTTATATTCACTCAGTTTTCAGGATTATACGAAGACTTATATTTCACTAAGTTTCACAGTTTTTACGAGACTTATATTCACTTCAAATTTCATCAGTTTTAAAGACTTATATTCACTTCAAGTTTCATCAGTTTTACGAGACTTATATTCACTTCAAATTTCATTTTGAAGACTTGTATTCACTTCATTATAACTAGATTTTACGAGACTTATATTCACTTCAAATTTCATCTAATTTTTTGAAAACTTATATTCCTTCAATTTCATCTAATTTTGAAGACTTATATTCATAAGGTTTCATGATTTTTGAAGACTTATATTCACTTCAAATTTTATCATATTTTACAGAACTTATATTCTCTTCAAATTTCATCAAATTTCTAAAGACTTGTATTCACCAATTTTAACAGTTACGTAGACTTATATTCACTCAAATTTCATCTAATTTTAGAAGACTTATATTCACTTCAGTTTCACAAGATTTTCTAAAGACTTATATTCACTTAATTTCATAAGATTTTGTAGACTTATATATTCATCAAGTTTCACGGTTTTTACGAACACTTATATTCACTTCAATTTCATTGATTTTTACGAAGACTTGTATTCACTTCAATTTAACTTGATTTTCTAAAGACTTATATTCTTCAAATTTCATGATTTTACGAACATATTCACTTCAAATTTCATCAGTTTTACGTAGACTTATTATCTTCAGTTTCACAGTTTTACGAGACTTATTATCACTTCAAGTTTCACGGATTTTTACGAGACTTATTATCACTTCAAGTTTCACGATTTTACGAGACTTATATTCCCTTCAAATTTTATTTAATTTGAAGACTTATATTAATTTCAAGTTTCACAGATTTTACGAAGACTTATATTCATGAATTACTTGAATGTTCTAAAGACTTTTATTCACTTCAAATTTCATTAGATTTTCAAAGACTTATATTCAATTCAAATTTCATGATTTTAGAAGACTTATATTCACTTCAAATTTCATGATTTTTAAGACATATATTCACTTCATTTTAACTTGATTTTACGAGACTTATATTCACGAATTTCAACTAATTTTCTGAAGACTTATATTCACTTTAAGTTTCACCAAATTATCTGAAGACTTATATTCAGTTCAAGTTTCACTAGATTTTCTGAAGACTTATATTACCTTAAAATTTCATCCAGTTTTTAAAGACTTATATATTCACGAGTTTCACGGTTTTATGAAGACTTATATTCACTTCAAATTTCATGATTTTACGAAGACTTGAATTCATTTCAATTTTAACTAGATTTTTACGAAGACTTATATTCACTTCAAATTTCATCTTTTTGAGACTTATATTCACTTAAGGTTTGACAGTTTACGAAGACTTATATTCACTAATTTCATCATATTTACGAGACATATTCTCTTAAATTTCATCAATTTTCTAAAGACATTTATTCACTTCAATTTTAACGGATATTACGAAGACTTATATTCACTTCAAATTTCATCTAATTTTAGAACTTATATTCACTGAGTTTCACGGATTTTCTAAGACTTATATTCACTTCAATTTCATAAGATTTTTACGTAGACTTATATATTCACTTCAAGTTTCACGGTTTTTACGAAGAGTTATATTCACTTCAAATTTCATCAGTTTTACGAAGACTTATATTCACTTCAATTTAACGGTTTTAAGACTTATATTCACTTCAAATTTCATCTAATTTTTGAAGACTTATATTCACCGTATTGATTTTACGAGACTTATATTCACTTAAATTTCATGATTTTCCGAAGACTTATATTCACTTAAAATATCAGATTTTTGAAGACTTATATTCACTTCAAATTTCATCTAATTTTAAAGAGACTTATATTCACTGATTTCACAGTTTTCTAAGACTTATACTCACCAAGTTTCACGGTTTTGAAGACTTATATTCACTTCAATTTATCGATTTTAGAGACTTATATTCCTTCAAATTTCATGATTTTACGAAGACTTGTATTCACTTTAAATTTCATCGTTTTAGAACTTATATTCACTTCAAATTTAATTTAATTTTCTTAAGACTTATTCACTTCAATTTTAACAGTTTCATATTAACTTCAAATTTCATGATTTACTAGAAGACTTATATTCACCAAATTTCATCAGATTTTCGAAGAGTTATTATCACCCAAGTTTCAGTTTTAAAGAAGGTTTATATTCCTTCAGTTTCAGATTTTCTAAGACTTATATTCACTTCAAATTTATTAGATTTCACGGACTTGTATTCACTTCAATTTAACAAGATTTTAAAGAGACTTATATTCCCAATTTCATTTAATTTGTGAAGACTTATATTCACTTTAGTTTCACGGATATTACGAAGACTTATATTCACTTCAAATTTCTTCAAATTTTCTAAAGCCTTTATTCACCTAAAATTTCATTATATTTCTTTATATTGTATTCCAATTTTAACTTGATTTTTGAGACTTATATTCACTTCATTTAGTACCGAAGACTTATATTCACTTCAAGTTTCACAGTTTTAAAGACTTATATTCAGCAAATTTATCAGTTTACGAGACTTATATTCAGCAAATTTCATCAGATTTCGAGACTTATATTCACTTTAAATTTCATGGTTTTACGAAGACTTATTCATGATTTCATCGGATTTTTAAAGACTTGTATTCACTTCAATTTTGGATTTTACGAGACTTATAATAACAATTTCATGATTTTCGATGACTTATATTCACTAATTTCATCAGTTTTACAAAGACTGTATTCATTTCAATTTTATGTTTCGTTAGACTTATATTCTTCAAATTTCATCTTAGTTTCTAAAGACTTATATTCACCCAATTTCATTGATTTTACGAGACTTATATCACTTCAAGTTTCACAGTTTTTGAGGCTTATATTCACTTCAAGTTTCACTGATTTTCTAAAGACTTATATACCAAATTTCATTAGATTTCCGAAGACTTTATTCAACAATTTTACAGATTTTCTGAGACTTATATTCCCTTCAATTTCATTTAATGGGAAGACTTATATTCACAGTTTCACAGTTTTTACGAGACTTATATTCTTCAAATTTCTTAAAATTTTCTAAAGACTTTTATTCACTCAAATTTCATGATTTTCTAAGACTTATATTGATTTCAAATTTCATGATTTTCGAAGACTTATATTCACTTCAATTTCATCAGTTTTTTAAGACTTGTATTCCTTCATTTCTTGATTTTTGTAGACTTATATTACTTCAAATTTCAACTAATTTTAGAGACTTATATTCACTTCAAATTTCATGATTTTACGAAGACTTATATTCACTTCAAGTTTCACAGTTTTAAGAGACTTATATTCACTTCAAATTTCATTCAGTTTTCGAAGACTTATATATTCACTTCAAGTTTCACGGTTTTACGAAGACTTATATTCAATTCAATTTCATCATATTTTACGAAGACTTGTATTCACTTCAATTTTAACTAGATTTTTGAAGACTTATATTCACTGAATTTCATCTAATTTACGAAGACTTATATTCATGATTTCAGTTTTTACGAAGAGTTATATTTCACTTCAAATTTCACGGATTTTACGAAGACTTATATTCACTTCAAATTTCATGATTTTACGAAGACTTATATTCTCTTCAAATTTCATCAATTTTCTAAGACTTATATTCACTTCATTTTAACGGATTTTTTGACTTATATTCATGAATTTCATCTAATTTTACGAGACTTATATTCAGCAGTTTCACAGGATTTTAGAGACTTATATTCATTCAAATTCCATGATTTTTTGAAGCTTATATTCACTTAAAGTTTTACAGTTTTTGAAGTTTATATTCACTTAAATTTCATCAGTTTTGAAGACTTGTATTCACCAATTTAACAGTTTTACGAAGACTTATATTTACTTCAATTTAATTTAATTTGAAGACTTATATTCACTTCAAGTTTCACGGATTTTACGAAGACTTATATTCACTTAAAATTTCATTAAATTTTCTAAGACTTATATTCACTTCAAATTTCATTGATTCACGGAGGACTTATATTCACTAAATTTCATTAGATTTTACGAGACTTATATTCACTTGAAATTTCATGATTTGTAAAGACTTGTATTCACTTCAATGTTAACGGATTTTAGAAGACTAATATTAACTTCAATTTCATCAGTTTTACGGAGACTTATATTCTTAATTTTCAGTTTTGTAAAGATGTCATTTCAAATTGTCAGTTTTAAGTAGACTTTTATTCCTTCAATTTCATCTAATTTAAAGACTTATATCCACTTAATTTTGATTTTGAAGACTAATTATCACTTCAAGTTTCACCAGATTTTCTGAAGATTTATATTCACTTCAAATTTCATTAGATTTCCTTAAGACTTGTATTCACTTCAATTTTAACTAGATTTTCTGAAGACTTATATTCCCTTCAAATTTCATTTAATTTGTGAAGACTTATTGAAGCAACTCGTTTTTCAAAAATCATTGAAGTTTTCAAAAACAATGAAATCGCCACCTAATTTTATTTGTTCTAAAAAGAATGGGAAAATATAGATAAAACCCACGACATGGTGGTAACCGGTTGAAAAAGATGGATTAGGAATTGATTCTGCATGAGAAGGTATTAACTCTTACGTCCATTATAGCAGCAATTCTACTTGTAATTAATAATAAAATCGGAGTTCAAAATTCCATTTAACAAAATTGAGGCATCACATATTACATTCACATGATACGCATTAATATGCGCACCAAAATAACATCAAAAATCGGGTATCTGGGATTCCTACATTCATCATATTCAGTATGACTATTTACAATTACAATGGATATGTTCACAAAATATACATAACATCATGTTATCATCGATCCGGTTATAACTACATAAGATAGTTTGCATAAACTATCCTTATCAAAAAATACGTCGCCCCGAATCCAGGGTGTTACGGCGATCGGTGACGGCACAAAATAAAGTGTCTCGAGTGATCCTCACTCATCTCGGGATCACCTGCGATTACCAATATAAGCAGCGAAACAGTAAAGGGTGAGATACTCAAAACATATAATTATAAGCATTAGAATATACAAATAGTTTTGGAATCATAAATAATATAGGATAATGAGGTATGTCAATAATATCCAAATCTACACGTTTTTTAAATCATTTGGTGTATAAAATCAACACTTTAATATCATCACATAATCACCATAATCACAGTCGGAACATGACATAAACTCGTATAAATGGCTTTATCGTCATTTGGTATATCTATGGCATAATTTTCATGACATTACCACATCATAATCAATTTAGGTTCACACAAAATCATCACAAAACAAGATGTCATATAGCATCATGATTCATCATAAGCCATCAAATAAAACTCAATACCAAAAGACTCCAAAATAAACATAATGGACTCCATGAGACACGACTATATTATCATGTAGTACCCATCGCTTTGTCCATGGAAAATTAGGGACAAAGCCCATCTTCGCTCGGCATAAAGCCATCATCGCTTGGCATGAAAGCCCTCTTAAGCTTATGAAATGTGGGACGATAATAAATACCACCTTTGACTATCATCATACTCATCTGATTGACATAAAGTCACATCGCCGTATTTATTCACGTCGAATAAACACACCCATTCGCATAAACAGCAGTATAATTAGATGCATACAGACATCCTTTATCAACTAATCCTCTAATTTCTAAAAGCGGTAAAATAGCCAAATACCATGATTGTTGAGAAAACCATTCTTAATTCTGAAGCATCGATTATAAACATCAACATAATCGGATGGTTCAGATATCTTAATTGACTAAAACCACCATCAGGTTCAATTCTGAAGTAAGTTAACCTATTTTGGTCACTCCATAAAACTTCGTATTAACTCCAAAAAGCCAACTCACTCATGTTCTGCGCGAGCTTAGCTATACGTCAATTTTCGTTGGATTGAGCAACTTGCTCGTCGTCGTTACCAAAATCGGAAAATCGAAACACAATCGGGTTCTAAGGAAAGTGAAAAATTCAGAATTTTGGAGGCTACGGGGCATTTACAGGCCCCGTGTGTCAACCACGGCCGTGTTGAAAAGCCATCTGACGATAAAATCACGAGCGGTGAATCGGCGGGCTGTTGATCGGCATTATTTCTATTATAGGGAAACACGGCGTGTTAATCACTTACGGCCCGTGTTGATGGACTAACGTGAAAACTTCATCTTTTTGGGTTTCTCATTCTCTTTACCATGGTTTTCCTTCCCATTTCAATACTCTTAATTTCTACAAGTTGCTTTAATATACCCGTAAACCATACTCCAAATCCAACCTTCAAACCACTCCAACAATCGACCAACACTCTAGAAATCAATTACTCAAGTTTACCCCAAATCGAACTATTTCTATCAAAACCTAACAATATGAGATGGAGAATCAAACCCGCACCTAGCAAGCTTTGAGTGTTCTTGATGATTCTCAACAAGTTTACTCTTCTTGTTCTCCTCTTATTCTTCTTCTGAGCCTTAGCTTTTTCTCGACTTTCTATATTTGTGTTTTTGGTGTTGTGTTAGGAAATGGGTAGAGGTGCTTTTATATGATACATGTCTTACTAATGAAACTTTAGTAAATTGCTCACATTACCCTCTTCTATTCTTAATATACTAAATATAACATCTAATTATATTATTAACTTAATTTGTTAATTTAATTCAAAATTAAATATCGGTCGAATAATATTTTACCAAACCGAACGAGCGATCGCTAAATATATTAATAAATATACTAAATTAATATAATTATTTTAAATACATAAAAACAATAAATCAAAGCGATAATTCAAAATATTAATATAATATAATATTAAATAAAGCAGGCGTTACATCCACGTACTCGATGGAACCCATTTAGTTCAAAGTGTGTTTGTGTGTGTATTATTAATTTCAAATTATGAATAAGAAGAAGAAAGGTTTGTTTATTATTATTTTGAGTTTGACACGGTTGAGCAGCGTGCCTACGTATTCCCTCGTTACAATGGGAAAGTCAAAACTATGGTTCTTGTTGAAAATTTATGAATTGGTTGTGTTGATTTTAGTAGAAATGTGTCGTTGAGCGACTTTGTAGGATTTTTGTATCAAATATGCGGATAGCAGAAGTCGCCACCGACTTTTATTTTATCAATTAAGGAAGGTAAAAGTAAGAAAAAGACCCGTTAGATTAGTTCGGAGAATGGTTATGAAAAGGAAGGTATTAACCCTTTTCCATCGGTTTATTCTACGGGCTCTTAGTTGCTCTTAGATAACCTTTTTAAAATTGCTTTCGTGTGTTTGACAAAAATGTTTTGAAAAAAGGCATTTCGCTTTGACTTTGTAATGACTCATGTAGGGTTATACAAAGTGTTCGGAAATGTTTGTTTATGAAAAGAATTTGAACTTTGAAAAAGTGTGTGGTGTGAAAAGCATTTGATAGGCGGCAACTAAAAGACTTATTTACCCCTCGAATTGGTCGTTTTGTTATACTTCTACATTCCTTTAGAATAGCGCTAGCCATACCATTAGTTAGTAGGTAGCTCCATTCGTTGGATGTAGCGGGACATTCGAAGGACATCGGATGGTCATAGAGGCAACTTGTAGGAAGTATCTCTAGCATTCGAAGGGACTATCATCATTTTCGTAGGCGACAATCGGGGTCAAGATCATGTATTCGGAGGCGGCGTCGTGGGTTATGATCTTTGTATCGAAGGGACTATGATGATTTGTTTGTAGAGCGGTGCTAGAATACCTCTACGTTCGAGGACATGACCATTTGAATTCGTAAGGCATCGAGAGAATTACCTAAAGGGTGCGTGTGTGAGAGAAGTGTGTCAAATTAGATATTTTATCTTGAAGATTAGTGTGAGCTATGTCAATGATTATCTTGCCATACCGCTAGTTACTAACGGTTTATAGGGTGCGGAAAGTAAAATCACGGAATGTAAAGTCGAAAGGTAAATGTCTCCGCTATTACAAGGCTTTGGGCAGATACATAATTTAAAATACGGAAAATAAAATCCTAAATTAAACTATTACATCCCATATACAGTTACATTATTGAAAATAAAATGAAAATAGTAAAAAGCGTCCAAATTGGAAGAACACTGAAGCGAATGAGAAATCGGAAAATATGAAATCGAAATAAGAAAATGTTAGGAAAATGCAAATTTTAAATTGGAAAAATATGACATGCTGGAAATAATGTAAATATACTAAGATAATTTTTCGGGATTTTTTAGATGCAATTTAATAATTAAAAACTAATTAAAAGTGAATTAAATGCTAAAATAAAAATAAAATAAATATGCATGCAAAAATTATATTTTTTAATTTATTAAATTAAATAAAGGTTTTTAAGAAAATAATGTAAAAAGAAAAAATGTTTTGGTAATTTTTAATGCAGAATAAAAAATATGAAAAATTAAAATTGAATGAAAATATTGAAATAATTAGAAAATAGGAAAATAGAGTTTTGTAAAAAGTGAAAAAAGGTTATACGAACCAGGGTGAGCGGGGACATCCCTTTCAAACATGAAACCATGCAGGCAATGAGCTGCATTTGGAAACGGATCGATTAAAATACACGCGTCCTCCCAGCATCCATTCGCATGATTCATCATCTTCTTCGTTTCAAATATTTGAAAGTTAGCGTCGACCATGGTTCGCGCAGGTTCTGGCAAACATCAAAAATGCAACACGTAATATAAATAAAATCCAAGGCCATGGTTCGATTCGGGACATCAATCCAATTCATGGCATAGGTCTCGTTATCCAATTTATGTATTTAGTGAAACCTAAAATGAACTCGGGAACCTAACAATGTTCTAAGCCATGAAAACTCAATCAAATCACCGGATAGCAATCTTCCTACTAATCACAAAAACAACAACCAAATGTGTTAAAAATGAAAAGCAATCGATTAAGAAAAGTAAGAACAAAAAATCGTATTTCTTGATTACGGATGTATTTTGGCAATATAGATATCTGGAATCACTCGGAGATGCCAAGGAATGTGTTGGACACCTTGAAATTGATTGAAGCAGTGGAACAAGGATTGCTAGTAGCTTATACCACGGTTTTCACTTTGAGAATAGGGTTTCAAGGCAATTTTTCCTTTTTCTTGATAGGTATGCATCATATATTTATCTTGGATGGATTTGGAATGGTTTTGGAAAGTTGATCAACATTCAATGGAAATCAAATTTTGATATTCTCATGAAATCAAATTTTCAAATTTTGTCAATTTCAATCCAATCTTGCCAAATTTGATCTAATTTAAATTGCTGGCATTTATGGGTTGATTGGATCACAAGAAAGCAATAAAAATCAATCTTCAATTAATTTTGATTTTATAATTTATTTTAGATTTAATTTGCATTTAAATAAATAAATTACAAATTAAATAGAAAAATAAATCAAAAATTCGTGGCATTGGGCTTGGATATTCCTAATTGCATGAGGAACAAGTTAGGATGAAGAAAAAATAGGCCATTTGCAAAAGATTTGATTTTTGAAGTACCTCTCTTTGTGCATTCTTCCAAAATTGCCCAACTTGTGAATGGTGTAACTTGCTCAATTTTCCACATCTTTGAGTGTTCTTGGACTTTTGGAAAGCTCTAAGAGTCCTCTAAACAATGTATTTGGTCTCATCTCAATTGGAGTTACCATGCTCAATATATCTTCAAAACAAAAGTTGACTTTTGTTGACTTTGAAAATGACACAATGTTTTGAGCTATACCTCTCAAATGAAGCATTTTTGGACATTCTTGTGAGACATGAAGTTGTAGAAATTGAATTTCCTTCAAAATGAGCTTTGGTGGGAAAATTTACGAAAGTATGAAAGTTATGATCGATCAAAGTTGATTGACTTTTCATCTAGAAACCTAATTTAGAAAGTTTGTCTTTTGAGCAAATCTTGAGTTTTCTTGATGAATCATGATCAACTTTGATCAAATGATGAATGTAACTTCAAAATGAGGATCTTGACCAAAATTATGAAGTTTGTATATTGATCACGATTGACTTTTGTCCAATCTGTTGATTTTCGACCATCGAGCAATTATGCGAGAAACTTGACTTGTGAAGCTTGAAACTTGACATGGAGAATCTTTGAAGCATATGAGGAGGCATGAAGGCCAATGGAGATGTTGAAATCCATCTTGACTTGAGATACCAAACCCTAGTTTGGGTTGATTGTCTAGGAGAGTTTGTCGATCGACTCTTGAGGAATCCTTGAGTATGGATGTATGAAATCTCTTGAGTAGATGGAGGGCAAATTTTGGGGTATGACAAAATGTTTTTGATAATCGCATATGAAGAATTGAATGGGTTGAATTGATTTTAAGTTGCGGATGACAAGTACCAAGCGTTAGGCTATCATCTAACGATTGAATACTCGAAATTGGTGAGTGAGCTCGACCAATCATCTCTCATCAAAATCTTTATTAAGAAAAGGTGAAGTGAAGCAAAGTTCTCATTTATTAAGTGTATGGAATAAAAGTATTTAAGTCATTAGGCTATCATCTAATGGCCCAAACACTTTAAATTTAATTAAATCGTCGGTACTATCATCCAACAATTTAATTAAATGCCATAACACTATATTTTTGTTTTAGAACATGGATAGAAGTTTTTAGTTTATTAGGCTATCATCTAACAAACTAGAAACTTGATTTATTAATCGTTAGGCTAACATCTAACAATTGAAACAAATCCATCCAATGTTCCCTTTTATAGAAAAGTTGATCTAAAGAAAACAAATTCAATTAATTATTTTAATTTGAGAGTGTTTTAAGAGTTTGATATAGGACGAAGAGAAATAATGTTTCGGATTATGATTAACTAAGTATGTGGACTTGATTAACCTCGTGAGGATAGGTGCTCCTATCCCCAACCATGAGACCCTGGTGCATGGATAATTGGTATGTGGACCAATGTTTATTCGGGTTATGATTAATCAAAGCAATGAGGGCTTTGATTAACCTCGTGAGGATGGCCATGCCCATCCACAACCATGAGACCCTTAGAGAATTTGGTGTGGGAACCAAAAATGAGAGATCGGAGACGTTGTTTCTTTTATATTAATTTGTGAGTGGGGTGTACGATTGTGTAATAAAACATACAAGCGGATAAAATAAAATAAAAAACGGAAAAAAATTAACACAATACAACCGAAATTTAAATAATTATTAGGATGGATTTTTTTTACTTGATAAAAAATCAACTAATAATTTAATCGATAATTTAACAAATAAAAACTATCATATACTAATTATTATTTAATACATTAAATAAAAAAATACTTGCATAATAAATAATTTAAAGAAGGAATTTAGAAATGGGCCTATGGTTATAATCAGATCTAGGGGGTGTGAGGAGCAAAGTTGAGTCCAAGCCCACTAGCTTCTTGGATCTTGTGTAAGCTCCATGGCAATGCAAGGTGGACCATCGTTACAGGCGTCGGTTGAATTTGGACAGATCTGATGGTTATGAAGGAGGGTGCAAAGTTGCTCCCATGTATGTACCTGCATCGGATGACAAATAGACCATACAGACGGTGACAAGTGTCATAGCTGATAACTAAACCAACAACTCTAATTATATTTAAACTAAATACTAATCTAGCTCTTTTTATAAATTAAATAAAATAAGACTAATCTAATTATTCTAAACTAATACTAACTTAAGCCCTTTTACAAAATAAATTAACATATAAAAAACACTTGAGTTTTTTGTCAAAATACTTTATCCTCTCGATCTCTCACGATCTCTCATCCTCCTCTCTCACGATCGTGACCCGAAACTCGTATCTCTCTCGATCTCATATGATTCTCATCTCTCTTGCTTGCAATTCCGAAGCTGCCCATCTCTCTCGATCTCACTGTACTCACGATTCACAGGAGCAGTCTCTCATCTCTCTCGAACTCGCCGTTCTCTCTTTCATGATTCATTGGGAACTATCTCTCTCTCTCTCTCTCTCTACATTCTTGTTATTGTTGATTTCTCAATATTTGTTTTGATTTTCACGGAAACCGAAAATGGAAAGGGAAAATGAAACCCTAAGTCCTATTGTGTGTGGTGATGTTTATGCGAAAATAGAAAGAATCAGGAGAGAATGAGAAGGATGGCGACACTGAGTTCAACCTCCCTCTCTCTTCAAAAGGTATTACCTTACAAATCACTTCTTCTTTTTCGATTTTTCTGAAGGGACTCTGTGGGAAAATGATGATTTTTTATTGTTGCCTTTGTTATGTTTTCTGGGTTTCTAAATGATGGTCTTGCTATGTTATCTGGGTTTCGGCGTGCTGTTCTTGTTATGTTCTTGTTATGTTTTGATTGGTTTTGAAATGAGCGATTCTTTGTGGTTTACGTGCCTTGAATCCTTTTATAATATATGCATTAGGGTTTTTGTTCTGATGTCAAGTTTGGGAACAGGGCCTGCTTGAGATAAATCGAATAATGGGCTTAGGTGTTTTGTTTTTCTGATATGTTGGTCAAAAATTGCTATGCCAGCCTTGTTTTTCTGTACTAGACTTAACAACATTGTGATTTAATGGGCTGAAACAATTCTGAAACTGTGTTGGGCTGCTGTTGTTTTCTGATTCTGAACCTGTTGTACTTGTACTTGTTGCAGTTGCCTTTAATATTAGTGATCATGATGTTATCTGAATCGCACCTCCCTTTTGTGAACCAACAACAAAGAGTTGTTGTGATTTGCAAAAGGTAAGGTTTTCTTGAACATGATTGACGAAAGTAAATCCGTAATGAAAACTGATCCCAAATATAAATCCCTAATTATGAGATCAAGAAAAATTGAAAAAAGTGTATTGCCTTGTATTTTTCAATGCTGCCCGTTATTGCTAACTATTTTTCCTTTCTTGTTTCATGAATGTGGGTATTGATATGAGCTTGGAAAGATGATGAAGGAAAGCTTGGAGATGGAGCAAAAGGCTTAGAGGGAAATTCAAAATGAAGTGGAGGCAATATGCTAAGAGGGAATTGAAGAGGAAGAATTCTCTAACTTAGAACAAAAGATAGCACCATTTAGAAACTTAAAGTTGAATAATCCAAACTTGTAGTTTCTTGTTGTTATAGCTTACATAGAAATCACTTGTAACATAATCTTGAAAGTTAATTCATGGTCAATTAGATATTTCCTTGTACTTATGTATAAAACAACTTCAAATAAATGGAAATGGCATAATTGTTTCATTGGAAAATTCTGAATTCTCTTGCAAACGCACAAGATCAATTATATATGAACTTATTTTCAAATTGTTAATTCATGCTATTGGAACCTTGAAGATTTAGATTAAGGCTTGTGTTGTAACTTTGAACAATAACATGAACAAAACTTTGAATGATTTGTTGATGTAAGACAAATATTTTTGGATGAAATTTAAAGAATGAATTTGTCTTTAGTAAAAACTTTCAAATAACTTCAATTCAAAACAAGAATCATAAAATGAATTCTATAAATGGTGGACCTTTAAGAAACCTCAAAGTAAATGAATTCTTCACCTTTGCAATTTTTATCCCTTAACAAAAATTGAACCATTCTGAATAAATTTAAAACTTCGAATCTTGAGAATACGAACTTACTTGTAAAATTGGCTTATGCAATTTGAATAAATTAAAATTAGAATAGAAATATTAGCTTAGCATGATGCATATCTGAATAAACTTGAAATACTCAAAATCCAAAGATTAAAGGCCATGAAACTTCCAAACATGATTCCCTCTTTTGCGAAAGTTATGATCGAGTCAAAGTTGATTGACTTTTCATCTAGAAACCCTAATTTAGAAAGTTTGTCTTTTGAGCAAATCTTGAGTTTTCTTGATGAATCATGATCAACCCTTGATCAAATGATGAATGTAACTTCAAAATGAGGATGTTGACCAAAAATTATGAAGTTTGTTGTATGTTGACCACATTGACTTTTGTCAATCTGTGATTTTCAACCATCGAGCAATTATGCGAGAAACTTGACTTGAAGCTTGAAACTTGACATGGAGAATCTTTGAAGCATATGAGGAGGCATGAAGGCCAATGGAGATGTTGGAAATCCATCTTGACTTGAGATACCAAACCTAGTTTGGGTTGATTGTCTAGGAGAGAGTTTGTACGATCGACTCTTGAGGAATCCTTGAGTATGGATGTATGAAATCTCTTGAGTAGATGGAGGCAAATTTTGGGGTATGTGACTGCCCTGTTCAATCTTCTTGTCTTGGAGGGTTAGATTGACACGCTTGTCTTCGTGACACAGGTAGAAGATGATTGAACACTCAATACACTGAAAATTTGCACTCATTATTGGTGAAGATGCGGGAATGGGCTTCTGGATGCCATTTGGAGAAGTTGGAGACTTATTTGGGAGCAGTCGTGCGCTAGACTCGGGGTTGTGAATAGGAGAGGAGATGGGCTTAAGATGCCATCTAGAAGGTCGATCTTTGGGGAGTGAGTCGTATGTTAGACTCTGTAGATGTTTACGGAGCGGAGAGGAGATGGGCTTAAGATGCCATCCGAAGAGTAAATCGTTAGACTTCGTGTTCACTTTGAATGAAGTTATTAGTGCATATTGATTTTAACCATATATGCAGCATTCGAAAGTGAAGAAATGTTGACAAGTTAGTCGGAGATGGGCTTAAGATGCCATCGAGAGGCAGATAAATCGTTAGACTACTGTAATTCTTGTTGATAATCGAATAAATCTTACGTCTTGACTACTACGAGGCTGTAGTTGGCAAAATGTGGATAGCTTCCTGTTGTGCATCGGTGTTGATCCATTGCTGTTATCGGAGGATAACCGGTGGTCTTTGGATAGTTTTCCGTCGGTTTGGGGCTTAATCTGGACCGATCGTCGGGCGGTCTTTCGGATAGTTTTCCGTCGGCTCGGGGCTTAATCCTGGACCTGTTTGGCGGTCTTTGGATAGTTTTCCGTCGGCTCGGGGCTTAATCCACGGACTGTTTGCGTCGAGTGGTATTACTGTTTTGGAGAAACAGAGAAACTTTGATAGAATATTTGTTAGTCTTATGCAAGTATGACATGATGTATATGAATGACATATGCATGAATTATGACTTTATGAAAATGTATGAATGATAGATGTTGTGATATTTCAAAACATATCCATCTTGAAGAAGATGCGGATGTTACCTTGAAGATTCGACTTCGCTTGGGGAATTGTGTGTAGGTGAGAACCCGCTTTTGAAGGAGAAGAAAGATATCCTGGATTTCTCGATGCACTATCGACCAAGTCTTGGGCCTATATATTGTTGAGGAAGGAAGAGATTTGAGAAGCTCGTTATCGGAGATCTCATAGACCTATGAGGAGAGTGGGGAGGCGTCTGTTGGGGACCTTGTATGTAGATCCTGCTGGGAAATTTGGGAGGCGCTCTTGGGGATTACAGATGTAGATCTCATGGAGTTGATAGTTCTTTGGGAGGCCGGGCTTAGAAGAGTATGGAGTCCGTTGTAACCTCTGGTGGGGAATAAAGGTGTATGTTTCCTCCGATGCCTATCGACCAAGTCTTGGGTCCGGATACCTTCTTTGGGAGGGAAGGATTGAGAAAGATCGGCTGGGGATGAAGTGTTCTTGCTTGGGGCTGATGTAACGTTGCTCGGTTGAGTGGAATCACTTGCTTGTGGATTAACATATACCATTTGGGAAGGTGCGTTGTGAGTAACACCTTTATGCTCTGCGGGGAACTATTTGGTGACTTTCGTCGTCATCGATTCACGGAACTGTAGTAAAGTACTTTTGTATGTTCACTTTTCGTATGTTTGTGATTAGATTCTTATTGTCAAATGCATATAATCATTCAAAACAAGCGTTGGACTTATTACAAACGACAAACAATGGAAATTGTAAAGAGAAAGAATTTTGCGTTTATTTGAAAGGTGGCGTATGGCCAGTAGTTTGTACACAAGAAGGTAAAAGCTATCTGGAAACAATCTCGTTAAGTTCCAACTATGCTAGTACTCATATATTTCAACTATCTCATCTCCTTTGTCGTGAAAGAAGTGAGTGGTGATCTTCGCCATTTGAACCTTGAATGCTAATAGTAGTGGCGGTGATCTGGAAGAGACATAGTCGTGCGCTTAAATCCTAACTTTGCCTAGACCGCCCTTTCGGGTTTTAGGTCTAAGGGATACCCTTTTGCCCAACCGCCTTTTCGGGTTTTCGACTTGGGTGTACATGTTTTGTATATATCCTTAATTTTTCCGAACCTTTTTGGTTCGCGGGATATTATTTTTGCCTAGGTTAAATCGACCTAGCGGGTCTCTTTATCGTAGTATTTTTAACTATATCTGCGTTCACGGTGTGGAAGTCTTCACCATCCATGGTGCTAAGTATCATAGCTCCGGAAAATCTTGTTGACTACAAGGTCCCTCGTGGGTGGGAGTCCATTTGCCCACAGGATCACCTTGTGGAAGAATGATCGCTTGACTACTAGATCACCGACTTGGTAGACTCGGTGCTTGACCTTCTTGTTAAATGCTCGATCATTCGTTTCGATAAATCATCCATGGCGGATAGATCGCAGTCGTTTCTCATCAATCAAATTAATACGGTCAAGCCTGGACGATCGTCTTCGCGACTCGCCTCTGGAGGACTACGGTTGAGTATCGAACCTCGATGGGTAGGCGGCTTCCATACCGTATCTGAGAGAGGGGTTGCCCATGGATGTTCGTCTTTGTGGTGCGATAACCATGAAAAAATGGTAACATTTCATGCCAATCTTTGTAAGTCACTTTGTCATCTTCATATAACCTTCTTAATGTTCTTGTTGGCGGCTTCCTTGCGCCATTCATCTTAGGCCGATAAGGAGAAGAGTTGTGATGCTTGATCTTGAATTGCGTGCGAGTTCGGTGATTATCTTATTGTTGAGATTGGAACCGTTATACATGATAATCCTTTCGGGAATGCCATATCGACAGATAAGATTATGTTTGATAAATCGAGCCTGACATTCTTGGTATGGATGCATACGAGGTTGCTTCTACTTGGTAAAGTAATCGATTGCTACAAGGATGAAGCGATGTCCATTGGAAGCCGTGGGCTTAATTTCTCCAATCATGTCAATGCCCACATTGCAAAGGCCAGGAGGTTAAAACATTGAGTCTTGGAGGTACATGTACTTTGTCGGCATAAATCGGCACTTGTGACAAGATCGAGCATTAGCGGTGACAATCAGCTTCCATGGTGGACCAATAGTAACCTGTTCTCAAAATCTTCTTAGCCATGGTATGTCCACTAGAATGGGTACCAAATGCCGTGTAACTCTTCCATGATCGCATTCTTTGTTTGGGTCTACAGTAGATAAGCCAAGTCATGGTTGTGCTTGTATAAGATCCGTTCTTTGAGAAAGAATTTGGAAGCGAATCTTCTCATGAACTTCTTATCATTGACAGATGCCCCTGCGGGATATTCCTGAGTCTCAAGATACCTCTTCACGTCATAGTACCAAGGTTTCTCTTCTGTGTCAAGCTCACAACAATATGCTGGTTCGTCGAACTTCTCAATGATGATCTGGGGAGCCTCGTTGTCCCATCTGACCTTGAACATGGATGACATAGTAGCCAATTGATTCTCTTCTCGTGGAATGTGATCAAAAGTAATCTCTTCGAAGTAGGGGATCAAACTCAGAACATGCTCTTGATACGGAATGAGATTCGGATGCTTCGTATCCTTCGCCCTAATCGGTGATCACTAAAGTGAGTCTCCATACACTTGTAAGAACTTGATTCTTAAGTCAATAGCGACTTTAAGACCCATGATGCGCCGTACTCGGCCATGTTGTTAGTGCAAGCTGAAACACAATCTGGCGGTGAAAGGAGTATGTCACTTTGTAGGGATGTAATGATGGCGCCAATGCCATTGCCAAGTGCGTTTGAGGCTCCATCAAAGACCATAGTCCATCGGGATCCTTGTTCGGGTCCTTAATGGGCACGGTTCTTCCTGTAAACTAGTAGAACATCTTCGTGCGGAAATTGTATAGGTGATAGTCATCTACGGCGATGAGCCAAATGATCGGCTACCACACTTCCTTTGATCGCTTTACGAGAAGTGTCTTGGATGTCGTCGGTCGGGATCATTTGCCATCTTGCTATTCTTCGGAGATGGTTTCTCAAAGATGTATTTTATCGGATCCATCTTGGAAATCAACAAGGTAGTGTGGTCAACATATATTGTCTTAGTCGGGACAATGATAGCGTTGCAAGTTTTCTCATTGTGAGTATCTTGTTTCACGATCGGTAAACTTTTGCTAAGGTAGTATATTGCATGCTCTTTTCGACCGGACTCGTCATGTTGCCCCACACACATTGAATTCTCTAACAACATCAGTACATGATAAGAGGTCTTCCTTGGCAGGTGGCATCAGGATAGGAGGATTCTGTAGGTACTCCTTGATTTTGTCAAAAGCGATCTGGCAATCGTCGTTCCATTCTACTACTTGATCTTTCTTAAGTAACTTGAAGATCGGCTCACAAGTAGCAGTTAGGTGTGCAATGAATCTGGCGATGTAGTTTAGTCGGCCCAAGAAACCTCTGACTTCCTTCTCGGTCTTGGTATTGGCATCTCTTGAATGGCTCTAACCTTGGCGGGGTCAACTTCAATACCTTTTCCACTGACAACAAACCCTAGGAGTTTTCCGGATCTGACTCCAAAGGTGCACTTGTTAGGATTAAGTCTCGGCCTGTACTTCTTCAATCTGTCAAATAGTTTCTGCAAATGATCAAGATGTTCTTCTTCAGTCTGTGACCGAGCTATCATGTCGTCAACATAGACCTCTATCTCGTGATGAATTATGTCATGAAATAATGTCACCATATTATTTGGTAAGTGGCGCTGCGTTCTTCAGCCGACAGCATAACCTTGTGGAAAGTACCCCATTGTGTAACAAAAGTAGTCTTCTCCATGTCTTGAGAGCCATGTTGATCGATTATGTAGGAGAAACCATCCATGAAGGAAAACCTTATCTTTGGCGGTGTTGTCAACGAACATCAATGTGAGGAAGTGGGAAATCGTCTTTCGGACTCGCTTTGTTCGGATCTCGTAATCCACACACATTAGTACCTTACCATCCTTCTTAGTACGGGTACCACATTACCAGGGGATAGAAATGTGGCTAGGAAACCAGCGTTGAGCGCTTCATAACCCGCTTTGATTTTCTCGACATCTCGGGGCGCGTCGGAAGACCTTGTTCGGGAGAAAACCTTCTTTTATCGGCAATCGGTGTACCACGATATCAATGTCAAACCAGGCATGTCTTCGTGCGACCAAGCAAAAACCTCAATATAGTCTCGTAGCATCTGAACCAACCTTTCTTTAACTGTTCTCAAGACCCGCTCTATCTTGATCTCTTTTACATCTTTATCGGTACCCAATTCACAACCTCAACTTGCTCTTGTGTGGGTGTATAACTCGCTCTTCTTCTTTGTGTGATCAGCAAGTTCTCCACGGCACTTCAATCTTCCTCACTTCGTCTTGGCTTGGTAGATCGGATTATCGAAGTCATATTTAGCACTAGCATATTTATTAACGAGATTCGGGTGATTACGCGATGTATCACGTGGGTGTGTAAGAAACACATAGCTTTTTGAAGGGGTGATAAAGTAAAGAAAGAAAACAAACAATTGAATGCAAAAGTCCAACGAATTTATTGAATGAAAATCACGAACAACGAGATAATAACCCTGTGAGCGAGCCATGATGCCGGGCAAGGCACTAGGCTTTCAAAGTTTATTGTTCAAAACATAAAGAAATAAAGCAAAACAAAACAAAAGCAATTACTCTGGCTAAAGGAGATTGGTATGGCGTCTTGATCTTCCAATTCTTTGAGCCCATGATTTGGAGTTAGGAAGATCCACTTGCGATGTCGAAGTCGTTGTCGTCGTCTTCTATAGCATGGATTCCACTCGGTCACGGAAGGAAGTTGGCGGCACGTTCGCGTATCATCTTGACCTTTGATGGTGAAGCCTAAACCGGTCTTGTCGGTTGAAGGGAAGATCGGGGCCGTCCCAAATAGTACTACCTTCTTCTCAGCTTGAGCATCTTTCGGTGAGCCATCCTAGGCGGGACTTGTGTAACCGGTGGCAGGAGAGTCAGCAGGCATGACTCGGGATTGTTTCAAAAGCTTGCGGGGTCTCGAAGAATTCTCCTTCCATCTCGAGTATCGGAATGGTAGATGGTGACCATATATTCTTCTTCACACCTTTGTAACAACCTTCCCTTTCCGGATATTTGACACGATGTAAGGTAGAGTATGACCTTTGCCCCATGTATCCAGTCCAGTAGGCAAGAATAAGGTGGACGGATGTCCATGACAAAGAAAGTGGAGTCAAAAGGGAACCGACCTTATGAGTGAGCTCTCCAAGCCTTTGTTCGCTTAGAACCATCAAAAGCTCTCACAATAATGTCCTGGGTCTCGAACCAACCCTTCGACATCAAGCCGATCAAAAGCGGTCTTGGTAAGATATTGAGGCGAGCGGTATCCACCAAAACATGAGACAATGTAGTGCCCTTGCATTCAAGAGATGTGCAAGGCTTTGTTATGTTTCTTTCGGAAGAGTCAAATCGACATCGAGAAGCCTAGGCCGTTGTTGGCGGCCAGGCTAGCAATACAAACTTGAGGTCGGTGGTAGTGTCTTGCGGTACATGAGCATTCTTGAAACTTCACCAAGGCATTAGCATGAGCCTCGGAGCATAAGGCGAGCAAGCATGGAGATCTTGGGCCAGATCATCCCAATTGTTCCACAACATTGTAGTCACTCTTCTTGATAATCTTGAATTTCCTCCATTTCTTGTTTGGAGGTGTCTTTAGTAACTTCCTTTGGTACTTACGGTTGAGCGGGATGAGTCTTGGTTCTTTCCTCTAGGGGGATATTGATTGAGTAGTGGAATGCGGTTTGGAGTCGCGATGTCTTTTGGAGGAGAGATCTCTGGGGAGAATACCCTTCCGGTTCTGGTCACCTTACTGGATCCGGTGATGTTGTCAATGTCAGGAATGGTAGCTTCAATGGTCAGATCTTCAATGGTCATAGGGTCTTGCTTGACGCCATGATAGTAAACATCAGCTCCATAGTTCCAAGGGATAGCCTTGTCAGAGGAATATGGCACTGGTCTTGGAGAAGTGATAATGAGAGGTGCCACTCTAGGCACAGGATCAGCAGAGGAAATCCTTATCGTGTTAACATCAGCATAGTCTTCTGGGAAATCGTCACCCCATCAGGCCGCTTTAACATCTTCAATAGGAATCTTGTAACTATCAGGAACAGTGTACTTCACCATGTAATCATATTTTCCACTTGGCTGCCCCAAGGTATCCCACACAGATGGTACAGTTTCGTTCGCATTGTCAATCTTCAACTTAGACATATCTTCACACACGCACGGTGGTTTTGAAATAGTATCTCACGGTTGTCCATCATTTTGAACACGTCTTCTCAACCAAGCACACAATCGGTGCGAGCGGGCTGCGACAATCCTCTGGGCATCACGGATTGACACGCTTGCAACAAATTCTTCTTAAGTCATCGGAGGAATGGTCAAGTCATCTATGTTGAAAACATAAGTATCGTCACCAGACATTGGAACTCTTGTCATGGTTAGGCATAGGCGCATTGATCACATTCGGTCTCAGCGGAGGATCAAACTCAATGCTTAGATTCAATCATATCTTGAATTTTGTTCTTGAGCCCAACAATTGTCGATATCGTACCACAGGCATTGGAATGATAAGCACACTTAGCATTAGGATTGTACTTGGAGAGGAAGTGTTGACATTCGAGGAGGATCCTCAAGGTAATCACGCTTTCAACATGTGTTGCAAGGCTTGCGACAATGGCATGTTGATCTTAAATAGCTGTCTTCGTGGCGCGTTAAGCTCTGCAGCGTTGTCTCGAGGTTGTCTTGATGTAGGATTGGAGATCACGCCCCAGTTGAGCGGTCGGACTTGGCTCGGCTTTTCGACCATACATTAGCTTCTTTCTTAGCACCAAAAGATCTCTTGGCATTTGAAGATGACTCTACATGGATCTTCCACTCTTGATACCGGACGCTGCTTTGTCAATATCGACTCGGTGAATCCGGATGAAGAATTTCAATCGGATGATTGAAGAGCAGACTGTCGGTGTTCCCATAAACATATCAACCAACTCCCTATTGGACAAGGGTGGTTGAACTACACTGCTAGATCTCTCCACTTACGAGCATACTCTTTGAACTTCTCGTCACGACCCAAAGACATGCTTTGTAGTTGCATGCAGTGGGTGTCAATTCGACATTGTACTCATCTGCAGAAAGCATCAGCAAGTCACTCCAAGTACGGATCGGTCATTCTCTAGTGATAGTACCACTCCAATTGAGTTAGGACAAGCTCTCTTGAAAATAGTGCATCCATAACTTTCATCATCGGTGTGGGGATTGATTTTACGAACATAGGACTTCAAATGCGACTTAGGGCAAGACATGCCATCATACTTGGCAAAAGTAGGAACTTTGAACTTGGGAGGAATCACAACACGGGAACAAGACTCGGATCATCAAAGTTCAGCCGGACATCTTGGGTTTCCACAGCATTGGCGATCTTCAAGTTGCTTGTACTTGTCATCTTCCTCAGTCTTGGCCATAATCGAATGATCCTCTCCTCCTTTCTTTGGTTCCTCTCACCTTTATCACCCTTGGTACTCCCTCGGTATGGACACTTCCTTGAGAGCTCAATCGGTGACCACTTTAGGACCCCTTTGAAGCGTCTACCCATGTTGGGACCAACACCTTCTTCTTCTTGTTGATGAGCTTCTTGGATCTTCTTGGCCTTGGACCAAGTTGGTGAACATCTCTGGCCGGGCATTACGAGCACGGAGATCTTTGTGATCTGTTCAGAGCCATTTACGCTAAAATAAATAGCGAGCAAATGAGAAAACCAATCTCAATGTACACTGATGCAATGTTATGCTATGATATGCAATGTTTATGCGAATGCAATGCAATGTTTTCAAGGACCTAAGAGATTTAAATTTGTTAAACAAGCAATGAACAAACATTTATTAGTACTCTTTTATTATTCTTTTTTCTTTTTAAGTACAAGAGATAGTTCAAAACAATAAAAGAAAACATAAATATCCTAAAGCTCTAAGTCTCCCACAGGCTTCCTCTTGGTGCCGATGTAAGCATTGATGTTTGCTCCTCATGAAGTAGCTTTGTCAACTCTAGAACTTTCTTCTCGCTTGCATAGCTGAGCTTCAAAGGTATCCTTTCTACTTTAAAATGAATCAGGGATCTCTTCAAGTCTTCAAAATCGGTAGGCATGTCGGGATGGAGAACGGCATAGGATCGTCACCTATAGCAGGTTCCATAATTCTTGGTAAAGCAGTGAATGGCATCATGAGGTTTTGAGCTCGAGCTCGCACCCATTTGAGGTAAGGTTCCCAAGGAATGGAGTTGGGTGCCCCAAAGTCTTAGTATCGATCTTTACCATGCCCAGCATGTATAAACCTTAAATCGGTAATGCGGAGATCGTGATTGTAGTCGAACACAACATCTTGGAGAAGCATATCATGTGGACCATCTCTTGAGCAAAACCAAACTGCGTAGAGCTAGAGAGGGTTGTAAGTAATACCTCCCTTATACCAAGGAGTGGTACATTAGAATTCTCCTGGCTCAATGAACGTGAAGTCCTTTTGAGAGAAAAGACTCCAACGGATATCTGAATGGGAGAGTGACATTAGTCTTTGAGACCATCTCAACCTTTGTTCGTTCTTCAAAATTGATGGAGGAAGGTGCGAAATAAACCACCTTGAAAGTAACGGTATACAACACATGAGAGTTCCTTGTCGCTTAGTAGTACGAGTGTGGAGAGAATGTAGGATGTCTCCAAGTAAAGTAGGCACTGCATTGCGGGTAAGGAACAACTTGATGGCATTGATATCGATGAACTGATCCGAGTTAGGAAATAGAACCAAACCATAAATTAGCAAGGCCACAATGTTTTCAAATGCATGGAAACTCATAACTTTGAGGAATTCTCGGGCTTTTTTAATTAAGAACTTGGAAAGTAAACCCTTAACTCCACTTCTAGTTTCCCAATTGGCTTCGATATCTGGGCGCTTAAGGTGTAAAGGCGGATCGATGTCTTGAACTTAGGAACCTTTTCTAAACCGGTGAATGGCATTTGGTCAAGAATAGGTATCCCAAGTAGCTTAGAAATTCTTCAAGGTAGGAACCAATGATAATCTGGAAAGGTAAAGCAATGGTGTTTGGATCAAAGAGCTGGAATAGGACATGCATCATATCTTCTTCAAAACCGGAGATAACCAAATCAAGTAGATAACCATGTCTTTTGATGGGCGAGCATGGTGGGAATTTGAAACCAATTCTTTGAGTTGAGAAGGATACCCATGAAGTTGATTCGGATAGTCTTTCTAGAAGCCATAATTCCTACAAAGCAGGCAAAGATAAATCTCTAGGTCCTTGAAATAGTTAGAAATGATATGCAATGCGAATGATGTCATGATGTCATGTTTAGCACACAAACAATTCACACAATGAGCACGGGTTTAAGGCTTGCAAGAGGTATAGGTGATTACCCTACCAAAAGTTTGAGTTGGTTCATCTGTCCTATAATAGTAACGGGTTCTAGGAATCTCATATCATAGATCTTTCTCGTGGCGCTTATTTCAATCTGACCAAGTGGTCGATCGAAAATGTCCCAAAATTCTAATCTCAATGAGCGTAGCATCAGTATCAACCAACCTCGGTCTACACAAGCCGGCCATCTCACTACCTTCTAATGGCCAAGATGGGTCAATTAAGGTTCTAAAAGTTTAGTTAGCGCTTGATGACACCACATGAAGCCAAATACTATCTTCAACTTGGGAATGAAGAGTATCGGGACAACCAAAGTGTCACGCTAACGTAGCCATCATGTTGACCGTAGTTATCGTCTAGCGGTCGCGATGATCTAATGCTACTTACCTAAAAGGAAACCGGATCCGGTGTAGGATCCCCAACAATATAATACCCAAGCAACCCTTAAAGATAAAGCATACAATTCAAGCGAAAGCATTAAAGGTTATCTAGAAATCCTAAGGCAATTCTCTCTTTTAGGGTGTTGTCCCAGTAGTCGCCGATTACGTGATACGGTGAAGCTGACTTTGTAGGATTTTGTATCCAAATGTGCGGATAGCAAGAGTCGCCACCGACTTTTATTTTATCAATTAAGGAAGGTAAAAGTAACAGAAAAGACCTTCGTTAGATTACGAGTTCGGAGAATGGTTATGAAAAGGGAAGGTATTAGCACCTCTTTCCATCCGCAGTTTATTCTACGGGCTCTTAGTTGCTCTTAGATAACCTTTTTTAAAATTGCTTTCTGTGTGTTTGACAAAAATGTTTTGAAAAAAAAGGCATTTCGCTTTGACTTTGTAATGACTCATGTAGGAGTGTATACAAAGTGTTCGGAAATGTTTGTTTATGAAAAGAATTTGAACTTTGAAAAAAGTGTGTGGTGTGAAAAGCATTTGATAGAGCGAGCAACTAAAAGACTTATTTACCCACTCAGAATTGGTCGTTTTGTTATACTTCTACATTCCTTTAGAATAGCGCTAGCCATACCATTAGTTAGTAGGTAGCTCCATTCGTTGGATGTCGGGACATGGGTCATATGATCTTTGTATCGACAGAGGACTATGATGATTTGTTTGTAGGCAACGGTGCTAGAATACCTCTACGTTCGAGGGACATAACCATTTGAATTCGTAAGGCATCGAGAGAGAATTACCCTAAGGGGTGCGTGTGTGAGAGAAGTGTGTCAAATTCAGATATTTTATCTTGAAGATTAGTGTGAGCTATGTCCAATGATTATCTTGCCATACACGCCTAGTTACTAACAGTTTATAGGGTGCGGAAAGTAAAATGCGGAATGTAAAGTGCGGAAAGGTAAATGTCCTACGCTATTACAAGGCTTTGGGGCAGATACATAATTTAAAATGCGGAAAATAAAATCCTAAATTAAACTATTACATCCCATATACAGTTACATTATTGAAAAATAAAATGAAAATAGTAAAGAAACGTCCGAATTGGAAGAACCTGTGAAACGAATGAGAAATCGGAAAATATGGTGAAATCGAAATAAGAGAAAATGTTAGGAAAAATGCAAATTTTAAATTGGAAAAAATATGACATGCTGGAAATAATGTAAATATACTAAGATAATTTTTCGGGATTTTTTAGATGCAATTTAATAATTAAAAACTAATTAAAAGTGAATTAAATGCTAAAATAAAAATAAAATAAATATGCATGCAAAAATTATATTTTTTAATTTATTAAATTAAATAAAGGTTTTTATGAAAATAATGTAAAAAGAAAAAATGTTTTTGGTAATTTTTAATGCAGAATAAAAAAATATGAAAAGAATTAAAATTGAATGAAAATATTGAAATAATTAGAAAATAGGAAAATAGAGTTTTGTAAAAGTGAAAAAAGGGATTGTCTGAACCAGGAATCGAACTGGGGACATCCCTTTCAAACCTTGAAAACCACATGCTTGACCAACTGAGCCAACGCGCGCTGCTGTTTGGAAACGGATCGATTTGAAAATAACACGCGTCACTCCCTGCCTTCATCCCGCTCGCGCCAATTCATCATCTTCTTCGTTTCAAATATTTGAAAGTTAGCGTCGGCCATGGTTCGACGCAAGGTTCCTGGCAAACATCAAAAATGCAACACACGTAATATAAATAAAATCCAAGGCCATGGTTCGATTCAGGACATCAATCCGAATTCAATGGCATAGGTCTCGTGTCCATTTTATGTATTTCGTGAAACCCTAAAATGAACTCAGGAACCCTAACAATGGCAATACGAGTTCTAAGCCATGAAAACTCAATCAAATCACCCAGATCGCTTGCAATCTTCCTACTAATCACAAAAACAACAACCAAATGTGTTAAAAATGCATGAAAAACAGAAATCGATTCTGGAAAAAGTAAGAACAAACCGAAATCGTATTTCTTGATTCTGGATGTATTTTGGCAATATGAGTATCTGGAATCACTCTGGAGATGCCAAGGAATGTGTTGGACACCTTGAAATTGATTGAAACGAGCTGGAACAAGGATTGCTAGTAGCTTATGCACCACGGTTTTTTCACTTTGAGAATAGGGTTTCCAAGGCAATTTTTTCCTTTTTTCTTGATAGGTATGCATCATATATTTATACTGGATGGATTTGGAATGGTTTTTGGAAAGAATTGATCAACATTCAATGGAAATCAAATTTTGATATTCTCATGAAATCAAATTTTCAAATTTTGTCCAATTTCAATCCAATCTTGCCAAATTTGATCTAATTTCGAAATTGCTGGCATTTATGGGTTGATTGGATCACAAGAAAGCAATAAAAATCAATCTTCCAATTAATTTTGATTTTATAATTTATTTTAAGATTTAATTTGCATTTAAATAAATAAATTACAAATTAAATAGAAAAATAAATCAAAAATTCGTGGCATTGGGCTTGGATATTCCTAATTGCATGAGGAACAAGTTAGGATGAAGAAAAAATAGGCCCATTTGCAAAAGATTTGATTTTTTGAAGTACCTCTCTTTGTGCATTCTTCCAAAATTGCCCAACTTGTGAATGGTGTAACTTGCTCAATTTTCCACATCTTTGAGTGTTCTTGGACTTTTTGGAAAGCTCTAAGAGTCCTCTAAACAATGTATTTGGTCTCATCTCAATTGGAGTTACCATGCTCAATATATCTTCAAAACAAAAAGTTGACTTTTTGTTGACTTTGAAAATGACCTGTAATGTTTTGAGCTATACCTCTCAAATGAAGCATTTTTTGGACATTCTTGTGAGACATGAAGTTGTAGAGAATTGAATTTCCTTCAAAATGATCTTTGGTGGGAAAATTTATGAGAAAGTATGAGAAAGTTATGATCAGTCAAAGTTCAGTTGACTTTTCATCTAGAAACCCTAATTTAGAAAGTTTGTCTTTTGAGCAAATCTTGAGTTTTCTTGATGAATCATGATCAACCCTTGATCAAATGATGAATGTAACTTCAAAATGAGGATGCTGACCAAAAATTATGAAGTTTGACTGTATGTTGATCACAGTTGACTTTTTGTCCAATACAACTGATTTTCAACCATCTGAGCAATTGTCTGAGGAAACTTGACTTGTGAAGCTTGAAACTTGACATGGAGAATATTTGAAGCATATGAGGAGGCATGAAGGCCAATGGAGATGTTGGAAATCCATCTTGACTTGAGAGATACCAAACCCTAGTTTGGGTTGATTGTCTAGGAGAGAGTTTGTCTGATCAACTCTTGAGGAATCCTTGAGTATGGATGTATGAAATCTCTTGAGTAGATGGAGGGCAAATTTTGGGGTATGACAAAATGTTTTTGATAATCGCATATGAGCGGAAAAGAATTGAATGGGTTGAATTGATTTTAAGTTGCGGATGACAAGTACCAAAACGTTAGGCTATCATCTAACGATTCGAATACTCGAAATTGGTGAGTGAGCTCGACCAATCATCTCTCATCCAAAATCTTTATTAAGAAAAAGGTGAAGTGAAGCAAAGTTCTCATTTATTAAGTGTATGGAATAAAAGTATTTAAGTCATTAGGCTATCATCTAATGGCCCAAACACTTTAAATTTAATTAAATCGTCGGGCTATCATCCAACAATTTAATTAAATGCCATAACACTATATTTTTTGTTTTAGAACATGGATAGAAGTTTTTAGTTTATTAGGCTATCATCTAACAAACTAGAAACTTCGATTTGTTTAAATCGTTAGGCTAACATCTAACAATTGAAACAAATCTCATCCAAGTGTTCCCTTTTTTATAGAAAAAGTTGATCTAAAGAAAACAAATTCAATTAATTATTTTAATTTGAGAGTGTTTTAAGAGTTTGATATAGGACGAAGAGAAATAATGTTTCGGATTATGATTAACCAAGTATGTGGACTTGATTAACCTCGTGAGGATAGGTGCTCCTATCCCCAACCATGAGACCCTGGTGCATGGATAATTGGTATGTGGACCAATGTTTATTCGGGTTATGATTAATCAAAGCAATGAGGGCTTTGATTAACCTCGTGAGGATGGCCATGCCCATCCACAACCATGAGACCCTTAGAGAATTTGGTGTGGGAACCAAAAATGAGAGATCGGAGACGTTGTTTCTTTTATATTAATTTGTGAGTGGGGTGTACGATTGTGTAATAAAACATACAAGCGGATAAAATAAAATAAAAAACGGAAAAAAATTAACACACAATACAACCGAAATTTAAATAATTATTAGGATGGATTTTTTTTACTTGATAAAAAATCAACTAATAATTTAATCGATAATTTAACAAATAAAAACTATCATATACTAATTATTATTTAATACATTAAATAAAAAAATACTTGCATAATAAATAATTTAAAGAAGGAATTTAGAAATGGGCCTATGGTTATAATCAGATCTGGGGGGTGTGAGGAGCAAAGCTGAGTCCAAGCCCACTAGCTTGCTGGATCTTGTATGAAAGCTCCATGGCAATGCAAGGTGGACCATCATTCTGGAGCGTCAGATTTGAATTTGGACAGATCTGATGGTTATGAAGGAGGGTGCAAAGTTGCTCCCATGTATGTACCTGCATCGGATGACAAATAGACCATACAGACGGTGACAAGTGTCACCGCCTGGCTTAACTAAACCAAACAACTCCTAATTATATTTAAACTAAATACTAATCTAGCTCTTTTTTTATAAATTAAATAAAATAAGACTAATCCTAATTATTCTAAACTAATACTAACTTAAGCCCTTTTACAAAATAAATTAACATATAAAAAAACACTTCAGTTTTTTTGTCAAAAATACTCTTATCCTCTCAATCTCTCACGATCTCTCATCCTCCCTCTCTCACGATCGTGACCCAGAAACTCGTATCTCTCTCGATCTCACTATGATTCTCATCTCTCTTGCTTGCAATTCCCAGAAACTGACCCATCTCTCTCTCGATCTCACTGTTACTCACGATTCACTGGGAACAGTCTCTCATCTCTCTCGAACTCGCCGTTCTCTCTTGCTCGCGATTCATTGGGAACTATCTCTCATCTCTCTCTCTCTCTCTCTCTATCTGTTACTGTTATTGTTGATTTCTCAATATTTGTTTTGATTTTCACAGGAAACCGAAAATGGAAAGGGGAAAATGAGAAACCCTAAGTCCTATTTGTGACGGCGGCGGTGATGTTTATGCGAAAATGAAAGAATCCGGGAGAGAATGAGAAGGATGGAGACACAGAGTTCGCAACCTCCACCTCTCTCTTCAAAAACGGGTATTACCTTACAAATCACTTCTTCTTTTTCGATTTTTCTGAAGGGACTCTGTGGGAAAATGATGATTTTTTATTGTTGCCTTTGTTATGTTTTCTGGGTTTCTAAATGATGTTCTTGCTATGTTATCTGGGTTTCGGCGTGCTGTTCTTGTTATGTTCTTGTTATGTTTTGATTGGTTTTTGAAATGAACAGTTGCTGCCCTTGGTTTCTGTGCCTTGAATCCTTTTATAATGTCTGCATTAGGGTTTTGTTACGATGTCAAGTTTGGGAGCAGGGCACCTTGAGATAAATCGAATAATGGGCTTAGGTGTTTTGTTTTTACGATATGTTGGTCAAAATTGCTATACCGACCTTGTTTTGTACTAGACTTAGCAACATTGTGATTTAATGGGCTGAAACAATTCTGAAACTGTGTTGGGCTGCTGTTGTTTTCTGATTCTGAACTGTTGTACTTGTACTTGTTGCAGTTGCCTTTAATATTAGTGATCATGATGTTATCTGAATCGCACCTCCCTTTTGTGAACCAACAACAAAGAGTTGTTGTGATTTGCAAAAGGTAAGGTTTTCTTGAACATGATTGACGAAAGTAAATCCGTAATGAAAACTGATCCCAAATATAAATCCCTAATTATGAGATCAAGAAAAATTGAAAAAAGTGTATTGCCTTGTATTTTTCAATGCTGCCCGTTATTGCTAACTATTTTTCCTTTCTTGTTTCATGAATGTGGGTATTGATATGAGCTTGGAAAGATGATGAAGGAAAGCTTGGAGATGGAGCAAAAGGCTTAGAGGGAAATTCAAAATGAAGTGGAGGCAATATGCTAAGAGGGAATTGAAGAGGAAGAATTCTCTAACTTAGAACAAAAGATAGCACCATTTAGAAACTTAAAGTTGAATAATCCAAACTTGTAGTTTCTTGTTGTTATAGCTTACATAGAAATCACTTGTAACATAATCTTGAAAGTTAATTCATGGTCAATTAGATATTTCCTTGTACTTATGTATAAAACAACTTCAAATAAATGGAAATGGCATAATTGTTTCATTGGAAAATTCTGGATTCTCTTGCAAACGCACAAGATCAATTATATATGAACTTATTTTCAAATTGTTAATTCATGCTATTGGAACCTTGAAGATTTAGATTAAGGCTTGTGTTGTAACTTTGAACAATAACATGAACAAAACTTTGAATGATTTGTTGATGTAAGACAAATCTTTTTGGATGAAATTTAAAGAATGAATTTGTCTTTAGTAAAAACTTTCAAATAACTTCAATTCAAAACAAGAATCATAAAATGAATTCTATAAATGATGGACCTTTAAGAAACCTCAAAGTAAATGAATTCTTCACCTTTGCAATTTTTATCCCTTAACAAAAATTGAACCATTCTGAATAAATTTAAAACTTCGAATCTTGAGGAATACGAGGCTTACTTGTAAAATTGGCTTATGCAATTTGAATAAATTAAAATTAGAATAGAAATATTAGCTTAGCATGATGCATATCTGAATAAACTTGAAATACTCAAAATCCAAAGATTAAAAGGCCATGAAACTTCCAAACATGATTCCCTCTTTTGCGAAAGTTATGATCAGTCAAAGTTCAGTTGACTTTTCATCTAGAAACCCTAATTTAGAAAGTTTGTCTTTTGAGCAAATCTTGAGTTTTCTTGATGAATCATGATCAACCCTTGATCAAATGATGAATGTAACTTCAAAATGAGGATGTTGACCAAAAATTATGAAGTTTGTTGTATGTTGACCACGATTGACTTTTGTCCAATCTGTTGATTTTCAACCATCTGAGCAATTGTCTGAGGAAACTTGACTTGTGAAGCTTGAAACTTGACATGGAGAATCTTTGAAGCATATGAGGAGGCATGAAGGCCAATGGAGATGTTGGAAATCCATCTTGACTTGAGAGATACCAAACCCTAGTTTGGGTTGATTGTCTAGGAGAGAGTTTGTCTGATCAACTCTTGAGGAATCCTTGAGTATGGATGTATGAAATCTCTTGAGTAGATGGAGGAAAATTTTGGGGTATGACTGCCCTGTTCAATCTTCTTGTCTTGGAGGGTTAGATTGACACGCTTGTCTTCGTGACACAGGAGGTGAAGATGATTGAACACTCAATACACAAAATTTGCACTCGCTATTGGTGAAGATGCGGGAATGGGCTTCGGATGCCATTTGGAGAGTTGGAGACTTATTTGAGGAGCAGTCGTCGCTAGACTCGGGGTTGTGAATAGGAGGCTGGAGATGGGCTTAAGATGCCATCTAGAAAGGTCGATGCTGGGGAGTGAGTCGTATGTTAGACTCTGTAGATGTTTCTGGAACGGAGAGGAGATGGGCTTAAGATGCCATCCGAAGGGAGTCATACGTTAGACTTCGTGTTCACTTTGAATGAAGTTATTGGTCTGTATTGATTTTTAACCATATATGCGCATTACGAAAGTGAAGAAATGTTGACAAGTTAGTCGGAGATGGGCTTAAGATGCCATCGAGAACTGAGATAAATCGTTAGACTACTGTAGTTCTTTGTTGATAATCGAATAAATCTTCGTCTTGACTACTCGAGGAGGCGTAGTTGGCAAAATGTGGATAGCTTCCTGTTGTGCATCGGTGTTGATCCATTGCATTATCGGAGGATAACCGGTGGTCTTTTGGATAGTTTTCCGTCGGTTCGGGGCTTAATCTGGACCGATCGTCGGGCGGTCTTCGAGATAGTTTTCCGTCGGCTCGGGGCTTAATCTGGACCTGTTTGCGGTCTTCGGATAGTTTTCCGTCGGCTCGGGGCTTAATCTGGACTGTTTGCGTCGAGTGGTATTACTGTTTTGGAGAAAACAAGAGAAACTTTGATAGAATATTTGTTAGTCTTATGCAAAGTATGACGTGATGTATATGAATGACATATGCATGAATTATGACTTTATGAAATGTATGAATGATAGATGTTGTGATATTTCAAAACATATCCATCTTGAAGAAGATGGGATGTTACGAAGATTCGACTTAGCTTGGGGAATTGTGTAGGTGAGAACCCGCTTTTGAAGGAGAAGAAAGATATCTGGATTTCTCCGATGCACTATCTGACCAAGTCTTGGGCCTATATATTGTTGAGGAAGGAAGAGATTTGAGAAACTCGTTATCGGAGATCTCATAGACCCTGCTGAGGAGAGTCTGGGAGGCGATCTGTTGGGGACCTTGTATGTAGATCCTGCTGAGGAAATTTGGGAGGCGCTCTACTGGGGATTCTGAATGTAGATCTCGCCGGAGAGTATTGATAGTTGCTGGGAGACCGGGCTTAGAAGAGTATGGAGTCCGTTGTAACCTCTGGCTGGGGAATAAAAGGTGTATGTTTCCTCCGATGCACTATCTGACCAAGTCTTGGGTCCGGATACCGCTGCTGGGAGAAGGGGAAGGATTGAGAAAGATCCGCTGGGGATGAAGTGTTACTGCTTGGAGACTGATGTAACGTTGCTCGGTTGAGTGGAATCACTGCTTGTGGATTAACATATACTCCGCTGGGGAAGGTGCGTTGTGAGTAACACCTTTATGCTCTGCGGGGAACTATTTGGTGACTTTCGTCGTCATCCCAATTCCTGGAACCTGTAGTAAGTACTTTTGTATGTTCACTTTTCGTATGTTTGTGATTAGATTCTTATTGTCAAATGCATATAATCATTCAAAACAAACGTTGGACTTATTGCAAACGACAAACAATGGAAATTGTAAAGAGAAAGAATTTTGCGTTTATTTGAAAGGTGGCGTATGGCCAAGTAGTTTGTACACAAGAAAGGTAAAAAGCTATGCGGAAACAATCTCGTTAAGTTCCAACTATGCTAGTACTCATATATTTCAACTATCTCATCTCCTTCTTTGTCGTGAAAGTGAGTAGTGATCTTCGCCATTTGAACCTTGAATGCTAATAGTAGTGCAGGCGGTGATCTGGAAGAGACATAGTCGTGCGCTTAAATCCTAACTTTTGCCTAGACCGCCCTTCGGGTTTTAGTCTACAGGGATACCCTTTTTGCCCAAGCCGCCTTTTGGGTTTTCGACTTGCGGGTGTACATGTTTTGTATATATCCTTAATTTTTCCGAACCTTTTGGTTCGCGGGATCTCTATTTTGCCTAGGTTAAATCGACCTAGCGGGTCTCTTTATCGTAGTATTTTTAACTATATCTGCGTTCACGGGGTGTGGGAAGTCTTCACCATCCATGGTGCTAAGTATCATAGCTCCATGGGAAAATCATCTTGACTACAAGCGGTCCCTCGTGGGTGGGAGTCCATTTGCCCACAGGATCACCTTGTGGAAGAATGATGCGCTTGACTACTAGATCACCGACTTGGTAGACTCGGTGCTTGACCTTCTTGTTAAATGCTCGATCATTCGTTTACGATAAATCATCCATGGCGGATAGATGCGAGTCGTTCTCATCAATCAAATTAATCTGGTCAAGCAGTGCGGACCCATCGTCTTCGCTGACTACGCCTCTGGAGGACTACGGTTGAGGTATCCGAACCTCGATGGGTAAGGCGGCTTCCATACCGTATCTGAGAGAGAGGGGTTGCCCTGTGGATGTTCGTCTTTGTGGTCACGATAACCATGAAGAGCAAATGGTAACATTTCATGCCAATCTTTGTAAGTCCTTTGTCATCTTACGTATAACCTTCTTAATGTTCTTGTTGGCGGCTTCCTGCGCCATTCATCTTAGGCGATAAGGAGAAGAGTTGTGATGCTTGATCTTGAATTGCGTGCGAGTTCGGTGATTATCTTATTGTTGAGATTGGAACCGTTATCGTGATAATCCTTTCGGGAATGCCATATCGACGGATAAGATTATGTTTGATAAATCGAGCCACAACATTCTTGGTAACGGATGCATCGGTATTCTACCCACTTGGTAAAGTAATCGATTGCTACAAGGATGAAGCGATGTCCATTGGAAGCCGTGGGCTTAATTTCTCCAATCATGTCAATGCCCACATTGCAAAGGCCAAGGAGAAGTTAAAACATTGATCTTTGGAGGTACATGTACTTTGTCGGCATAAATCGGCACTTGTGACAAGATCGAGCATAAGCGGTGACAATCGACTTCCATGGTGGACCAATAGTAACTTTGTTCTCAAAATCTTCTTAGCCATGGTATGTCCATGGAATGGGTACCAAATGCGCCGTGTAACTCTTCCATGATACGCATTCTTTGTTTTACGGTCTACAGTAGAGTAAGCACAAGTCATGGTTGCGCTTGTATAAGATGCCGTTCTTTGAGAAAGAATTTGGAGCGAATCTTCTCATGAACTTCTTATCATTGTGAGATGCCCTGCGGGATATTCACGAGTCTCAAGATACCTCTTCACGTCATAGTACCAAGGTTTCTCTTCTGTGTCAAGCTCACAACAATATGCTGGTTCGTCGAACTTCTCAATGATGATCTGGGGAGCCTCGTTGTCCCATCTGACCTTGAACATGGATGACATAGTAGCCAATTGATTCTCTTCTCGTGGAATGTGATCAAAAGTAATCTCTTCGAAGTAGGGGATCAAACTCAGAACATGCTCTTGATACGGAATGAGATTCGGATGCTTCGTATCCCGCTCATAATCGGTGATCACTAAAGCTGAGTCTCCATACACTTGTAAGAACTTGATTCTTAAGTCAATAGCAGCTTTAAGACCCATGATGCACGCTTCGTACTCGGCCATGTTGTTAGTGCAACTGAAACACAATCTGGCGGTGAAAGGAGTATGTCCGCCTGTAGGGGATGTAATGATGGCGCCAATGCCATTGCCAAGTGCGTTTGAGGCTCCATCAAAGACCATAGTCCATCGGGATCCTTGTTCAGGTCCTTAAATGCGGGCTGGTTCTTCCAATCTGTAACTAGTAGAACATCTTAAATGCGGAAATTGAGCTGTATGGGATAGTCATCTGACGATGAGCCAAATGATCGGCTACCACACTTCCTTTGATCGCTTTACGAGAAGTGTCTTGGATGTCGTATTCGGTCGGGATCATTTGCCATCTTGCTATTCTTCGGAGAGTGGTTTCTCAAAGATGTATTTTATCGGATCCATCTTGAAATCAACAAGGTAGTGTGAGTCAACATATATTGTCTTAGTCGTGACAGACCAAAAGCGTTGCAAGTTTTCTCGGTGTGAGTATCTTGTTTCACGATCGGTAAACTTTTGCTAAGGTAGTATATTGCATGCTCTTTTCGACCGGACTCGTCATGTTGCCCCAACACACCCCATTGAATTCTCTAACAACTGTCAAGTACATGATAAGAGGTCTTCCTTGGCGGTGGCATCGGGATAGGAGGATTACATGGGTACTCCTTGATTTTGTCAAAAGCGATCAGCAATCGTCGTTCCATTCTACTACTTGATCTTTCTTAAGTAACTTGAAGATCGGCTCACAAGTAGCAGTTAGGTGTGCAATGAATCTGGCGATGTAGTTTAGTCGGCCCAAGAAACCTCTGACTTCCTTCTCAGTGCGGGGCGCTGGCATCTCTTGAATGGCTCTAACCTTGGCGGGGTCAACTTCAATACCTTTTCCACTGACAACAAACCCTAGGAGTTTTCCGGATCTGACTCCAAAGGTGCACTTGTTAGGATTAAGTCTCGGCCTGTACTTCTTCAATCTGTCAAATAGTTTCTGCAAATGATCAAGATGTTCTTCTTCAGTCTGTGACCGAGCTATCATGTCGTCAACATAGACCTCTATCTCGTGATGAATCATGTCATGAAATAATGTCACCATATACATAAGTGGCGCTGCGTTCTTGACCCGAGCAGCATAACCTTGTAGCGAGAAAGTACCCCACATGTAACAAAGTAGTCTTCTCCATGTCTTGAGAGCCATGTTGATCGATTATGTAGGAGAAACCATCCATGAAGGAGAAAACCTTATCTTTGGCGGTGTTGTCAACCAGAACATCAATGTGAGGAAGTGGGAAATCGTCTTTCGGACTCGCTTTGTTCAGATCTCTGTAATCCACACACATTCGTACCTTACCATCCTTCTTAGGTACGGGTACCACATTAGCAACCCACTGGGGATAGGAAGTCTAGGAAACCAGTTGAGCGCTTCATAACCCGGCTTTGATTTTCTCGACATCTCGGGACGCATCGGACAGACCTACATTTCAGGAGAAAACCTTCTTTTGTCGGCAATCGGTGTACCACGATATCAATGTCCAAACCAGGCATGTCTTCGTACGACCAAGCAAAAACCTCAATATAGTCTCGTAGCATCTGAACCAACCTTTCTTTAACACTGTTCTCAAGACCCGCTCCTATCTTGATCTCTTTTACATCTTTGTCGGTACCCAATTCACAACCTCGACTTGCTCTTCGTGTGGTGTATAACTCGCTCTTCTTCTTTGTGCGATCGCAAGTTCTCGGCACTTCACAATCTTCCTCACTTTCGTCTTGACTTGGTAGATCGGATTATCGAAGTCATATTTAGCACTAGTTATTAACGAGATTCGGAGTGATTACTGCGATGTATCACGTGGGTGTGTAAAAACACATAGCTTTTTGAAGGGGTGATAAAGTAAAGAAAGAAAACAAACAATTGAATGCAAAAGTCCAGAATTTATTGAATGAAAATCATGAACAACGGATAATAACCCTCATGAAGCGAGCCATGATGCCGGGCAAGGCACTAGGCTTTCAAAGTTTATTGTTCAAAACATAAAGAAAAGCAAAACAAAACAAAAGCAATTACTCTGGCTAAAGGAGATTGGTATGGCGTCTTGATCTTCCAATTCTTGAGCCCATGATTTGGAGTTGGGAAGATCCACTTGCGATGTCGAAGTCGTTGTCGTCGTCTTCTATAGCATGGATTCCACTACGGGCGATCGGAAGGAAGTTGGCGGCACGTTCGCGGCGTATCATCTTGACCTTTGATGGTGAAGCCTAAACCGGTCTTGTCGGTTGAAGGGAAGATCGGGGCCGTCCCAAATAGTACTACCTTCTTCTGACTTGAGCATCTTTCGTGAGGCCATCCTAGGCGGGACTTGTGTAACCAAGTGGCGGGAGAGTCAGGGCATGACTCGGGGATTGTTTCAAAAGCTTGACGGTCTCGAAGAATTCTCCTTCCATCTCGAGTATCGGAATGACGTAGATGGTGACCATATATTCTTCTTCACCACCTTGTAACAACCTTCCCTTTCACGGATATTTGACACGATGTAAGGTAGAGTATGGCCTTTGCCCGTGTATCAAGGCGTCCAGTAGGCAAGAATAAGTTGGACGGATGTCCATGACAAAGAAAGTGGAGTCAAAAGTGCGGGCCCGACCTTGAGGAGTGAGCTCTCAAGCCTTTGCTTAGAACCATCAAAAGCTCTCACAATAATGTCTTTGGGTCTCGAACCAACCCTTCGACATCAAGCCGATCAAAAGCGGTCTTGATAAGATATTGAGGCGAGCCGGTATCCACCAAAACATGAGACAATGTAGTGCCCTTGCATTCAACGAGATGTGCAAGGCTTTGTTATGTTTCTTTCGGAAGAGTCAAATCGACATCGAGAAGCCTAGGCCGTTGTTGGCAGCCGGGCTAGCAATACAAACTTGAGCGGTCGGTGGTAGTGTCTTGCGGTACATGAGCATTCTTGAAACTTCACCAAGGCATTAGCATGAGCCTCGGAGCATAAGAGCGAGCAAGCATGGAGATCTTGGGCGTCTGTCCCAATTGTTCCACAACATTGTAGTCACTCTTCTTGATAATCTTGAATTTCCTCCATTTCTTGTTTGGAGGTGTCTTTAGTAACTTCCTTTGGTACTTACGGTTGAGCGGGATGAGTCCTTGGTTCTTTCCCTCTAGGGGGATATTGATTGAGTAGGCGGAATGCGTGGAGTCATGATGTCTTTTGGAGGAGATCTCTGGAGAATACCCTTCGGTTCGGTCACCTTCTTGGATCCGGTGATGTTGTCAATGTCGGGAATGGTAGCTTCAATGGTCGGATCTTCAATGGTCATAGGGTCTTGCTTGGCCATGATAGTAAACATCGACTCCATAGTTCCAAGGGATAGCCTTGTCGAGGAATATGGCCTGGTCTTGGAGAAGTGATAATGAGAGGTGCCACTCTAGGCACAGGATCGTGAGAGGAAATCCTTATCGTGTTAACATCGGCATAGTCTTACGGAAATCGTCACCCCAGCCGCTTTAACATCTTCAATAGGAATCTTGTAACTATCGAGGAGCAGTGTACTTCACCATGTAATCATATTTTCCACTTGGCTGCCCAAGGTATCCCACAGATAGTGCAGTTTCGTTCGCATTGTCAATCTTCAACTTAGACATATCTTCACACGACACGCACGGTGGTTTCGAAATAGTATCTCACGGTTGTCCATCATACCTGAACCGTCTTCTCGACCAAGCACAACAATCGGTGCGGGCGGGCACCGACAATCCTCTGGGCATCTGGATTGACACGGCTTGCAACAAATTCTTCTTAACGATCATCGGAGGAATGGTCAAGTCATCTATGTTGAAAACATAAGTATCGTCTGTGACATTGGAACTCTTGTCATGGTTAGGCATAGGCGCATTGATCACATTCGGTCTCAGCGGGAGGATCAAACTCAATGCTTAGATTCAATCATATCTTGAATTTTGTTCTTGAGCCCAACAATTGTCGATGTCGTACCACAGGCTGTTGGAATGATAAGCACACTTAGCATTAGGATTGTACTTGGAGAGAAGTGTTGACATTCGAGGAGGATCCCTCAAGGTAATCAACTCTGCTTTCAACATGTGTTGCAAGGCTTGCGACAATGGCATGTTGATCTTAAATGTCTTCGTGGCGCGTTACGCTCACAGCGTTGTCTCGAGGTTGTCTTGATGTAGGATTGGAGATCCTGCCCCAGATTGGCGGTCGGACTTGGCTCGGCTTTTCGACCATACGGCATTAGCTTCTTTCTTAGCACCAAAGATCTCTTGGCATTTGAAGATGACTCTACATGGATCTTCCCTCTTGATACCGGCTTCATCGCTGCTTTGTCAATATCATTTCGGTGAATCCGGATGAAGAATTTCCATCGGATGATTGAAGAGGGCTGTCGGTGTTCCCATAAACATATCAACCAACTCCCTATTGGACAAGGGTGGTTGAACTCACTGCTAGATCTCTCCACTTAGGCATACTCTTTGAACTTCTCGTCACGACCCAAGACATGCTTTGTAGTTGCATGCAGTGGGTGTCAATTCGACATTGTACTCATCTTGCATGAAAGCATCAGCCAAGTCACTCCAAGTACGGATACGGTCATTCTCTGGTGATAGTACCACTCCAATTGAGTTCGGACAAGCTCTCTTGAAAATAGTGCATCCATAACTTTCATCATCGATGTGGGGATTGATTTTACGAACATAGGACTTCAAATGCGACTTAGGGCAAGACATGCCATCATACTTGGCAAAAGTAGGAACTTTGAACTTGGGAGGAATCACAACACGGGAACAAGACTCGGATCATCAAAGTTCAGCCGGACATCTTGAGTTTTCCACAGCATTGAGCGATCTTCAAGTTGCTTGTACTTGTCATCTTCCTCAGTCTTGGCCATAATCGAATGATCCTCTCCTCCTTTCTTTGGTTCTGCTCTCCCTTCATCACCCTTGGTACTCCCTCGGTATGGACACTTCCTTGAGAGAGCTCAATCGGTGACCACTTTAGGAACCCCTTTGAAGCGTCTACCCATGTTGAGGAGACCAACAACCTTCTTCTTCTTGTTGATGAGCTTCTTGGATCTTCTTGGCCTTGGACCAAGTTGGTGAACATCTCTTGGCCAGGCATTACGAGCACAGAGATCTTTGTGATCATTCAAGAGCCATTTACTAAAATAAATAGCGAGCAAATGAGAAAACCAATCTCAATGTACGTGATGCAATGTTATGCTATGATATGCAATGTTTATGCGAATGCAATGCAATGTTTTCAAGGACCTAAGAGATTTAAATTTGTTAAACAAGCAATGAACAAACATTTATTAGTACTCTTTTTATTATTCTTTTTTTCTTTTTAAGTACAAGAGATAGTTCAAAACAATAAAAGAAAACATAAATATCCTAAAGCTCTAAGTCTCCCACGGGCGCTTCCTCTTGGTGCCGATGTAAGCATTGATGTTTCGCTCCTCATGAAGTAGCTTTGTCAACTCTAGAACTTTCTTCTCGCTTGCATAGCTTCAGCTTCAAGGTATCCCTTTCTACTTTAAAATGAATCAGGATCTCTTCAAGTCTTCAAAATCGGTAGGCATGTCGGGATGGAGAACGACATAGGATCGTCACCTATAGCAGGTTCCATAATTCTTGGTAAAGCAGTGAATGGCATCATGAGGTTTTGAGCTCGAGCTCGCACCCATTTGAGGTAAGGTTCCCAAGGAATGGAGTTCGGGTGCCCCAAAGTCTTGGTATCAGTCTTCTTTACCATGCCCCAAGCATGTATAAACCTTCGTCGGTAATTCTGGAGATCGTGATTGTAGTCGAACACAACATCTTGGAGAAGCATATCATGTGGACCATCTCTTCGAGCAAAACCAAAGCGTAGAGCTAGAGAGGGTTGTAAGTAATACCTCCCTTATACCAAGGTGGTACATTAGGAATTCTCCTGGCCTCGATGAGCGTGAAGTCCTTTTGAGAGAAAAGACTCCAACGGATATCTGAATGGGAGAGTGACATTAGTCTTTGAGACCATCTCAACCTTTGTTCGTTCTTCAAAATTGATGGAGGAAGGTGCGAAATAAACCACCTTGAAAGTAACGGTATACAACACATGAGAGTTCCTTGTCGCTTAGTAATGCAGTGTGGAGAATGTAGGATGTCTCCAAGTAAAGTAGGCCTTTGGATTGCGGGTGAACAACTTGATGGCATTGATATCGATGAATGATCCGAGTTAGGAAATAGAACCAAACCATAAATTAGCAAGGCCACAATGTTTTCAAATGCATGGAAACTCATAACTTTGAGGAATTCTCGGGCTTTTTTAATTAAGAACTTGGAAAGTAAACCCTTAACTCCACTTCTAGTTTCCCAATTGGCTTCGATATCGGCGCTTAAGGTGTAAAGCGGATCGATGTCTTGAACTTAGGAACCTTTTCTAAACCGGTGAATGGCATTTGGTCAAGAATAGGTATCCCAGTAGCTTAGAGAATTCTTCAAGGTAGGAACCAATGATAATCTGGAAAGGTAAAGCAATGGTGTTTCGGATCAAAAACTGGAATAGGACATGCATCATATCTTCTTCAAAACGGAGATAACCAAATCAAGTAGATAACCATGTCTTTTGATGAGCCGAGCATGGTGGGAATTTACGAAACCAATTCTTTGAGTTGAGAAGGGATACCCATGAAGTTGATTCGGATAGTCTTTCTAGAAGCCATAATTCCTACAAAGCAGCAAAGATAAATCTCTAGGTCCTTGAAATAGTTAGAAATGATATGCAATGCGAATGATGTCATGATGTCATGTTTAGCACACAAACAATTCACACAATGAGCTGGGTTTAAGGCTTGCAAGAGGTATAGGTGATTACCCTACCAAAAGTTTGAGTTGGTTCATCTGTCCTATAATAGTAACGGGGTTCTAGGAATCTCATATCATAGATCTTTCTCGGCGCTTATTTCAATCGGCCAAGTGGTCGATCGAAAATGTCCCAAAATTCTAATCTCAATGGCGTAGCATCGGTATCAACCAACCTCGGTCTACACAAAGCCGGCCATCTCACTACCTTCTAATGGCCAAGATGGGTCAATTAAGGTTCTAAAAGTTTAGTTAGCGCTTGATGACACCACGCGAAGCCAAATACTATCTTCAACTTGGGAATGAAGAGTATCGGGACAACCAAAGTGTCACGCTAACGTAGCCATCATGTTGACCGCGTTATCGTCTAGCGGTCGCGATGATCTAATGCTACTTACCTAAAACCGGATCGGTGTAGGATCCCCAACAATATAATACCCAAGCAACCCTTAAAGATAAAGCATACAATTCAAGCGAAAGCATTAAAGGTTATCTAGAAATCCTAAGGCAATTCTCTCTTTTAGGGTGTTGTCCCAGTAGTCGCCGATTACGTGATACGGTGATGACTTTGTAGGATTTTGTATCCAAATGTGCGGATAGCAAGAGTCGCCACCGACTTTTATTTTTATCCAATTAAGGAAGGTAAAAGTAAAAAGACCTTCGTTAGATTACGAGTTCGGAGAATGGTTATGAAAAGGAAGGTATTAGCACCTCTTTCCATCCATGATTTATTCTACGGGCTCTTAGTTGCTCTTAGATAACCTTTTTTAAAATTGCTTTCTGTGTGTTTGACAAAAATGTTTTGAAAAAAAAGGCATTTCGCTTTGACTTTGTAATGACTCATGTAGGAGTGTATACAAAGTGTTCGGAAATGTTTGTTTATGAAAAGAATTTGAACTTTGAAAAAAGTGTGTGGTGTGAAAAGCATTTGATAGAGCGAGCAACTAAAAGACTTATTTACCCACTCAGAATTGGTCGTTTTGTTATACTTCTACATTCCTTTAGAATAGCGCTAGCCATACCATTAGTTAGTAGGTAGCTCCATTCGTTGGATGTAAGCGGGACATTCGAAGGGACATCGGATGGTCATAGAAGGCAACTTGTAGGAAGTATCCTAGCACATTCGAAGGGACTATCATCATTTTTCGTAGGCGACAATCGAGGGTCAAGATCATGTCTTGGAGGCGTCGTGGGTCTATGATCTTTGTATCGAAGGGACTATGATGATTTGTTTGTAGCAGCGGTGCTAGAATACCTCTACGTTCGAGGACACCATTTGAATTCGTAAGGCATCGAGAGAATTACCTAAGGGTGCGTGTGTGAGAGAAGTGTGTCAAATTCAGATATTTTATCTTGAAGATTAGTGTGAGCTATGTCCAATGATTATCTTGCCATACACGCCTAGTTACTAACAGTTTATAGGGTGCGGAAAGTAAAATGCGGAATGTAAAGTGCGGAAAGGTAAATGTCCTACGCTATTACAAGGCTTTGAGGCGGATACATAATTTAAAATCGGAAAATAAAATCCTAAATTAAACTATTACATCCCATATCTGATTACATTATTGAAAAATAAAATGAAAATAGTAAAGAAACGTCCGAATTGGAAGAACCTGTGAAACGAATGAGAAATCGGAAAATATGGTGAAATCGAAATAAGAGAAAATGTTAGGAAAAATGCAAATTTTAAATTGGAAAAAATATGACATGCTGGAAATAATGTAAATATACTAAGATAATTTTTCGGGATTTTTTAGATGCAATTTAATAATTAAAAACTAATTAAAAGTGAATTAAATGCTAAAATAAAAATAAAATAAATATGCATGCAAAAATTATATTTTTTAATTTATTAAATTAAATAAAGGTTTTTATGAAAATAATGTAAAAAGAAAAAATGTTTTGGTAATTTTAATGCGAGAATAAAAAATATGAAAAAATTAAAATTGAATGAAAATATTGAAATAATTAGAAAATAGGAAAATAGAGTTTTGTAAAAGTGAAAAAGGGTTATACGAACAGGGAATCGGCTGGGACATCCCTTTCAAACATGAAAACCACATGCTTGACCAATGAGCCAGCTGCTTTGTTTGGAAGCGGATCGATTTGAAAATAACACGCGTCCTGCCTTCATCCATTCGCGCCATTCATCATCTTCTTCGTTTCAAATATTTGAAAGTTAGCGTCGGCCATGGTTCGACGCAAGGTTCCTGGCAAACATCAAAAATGCAACACACGTAATATAAATAAAATCCAAGGCCATGGTTCGATTCAGGACATCAATCCGAATTCAATGGCATAGGTCTCATTGTCCAATTTTATGTATTTCGTGAAACCCTAAAATGAACTCAGGAACCCTAACAATGGCAATACGAGTTCTAAGCCATGAAAACTCAATCAAATCACCCAGATCGCTTGCAATCTTCCTACTAATCACAAAAACAACAACCAAATGTGTTAAAAATGCATGAAAAACAGAAATCGATTCTGGAAAAAGTAAGAACAAACCGAAATCGTATTTCTTGATTCTGGATGTATTTTGGCAATATGAGTATCTGGAATCACTCTGGAGATGCCAAGGAATGTGTTGGACACCTTGAAATTGATTGAAACGAGCTGGAACAAGGATTGCTAGTAGCTTATGCACCACGGTTTTTTCACTTTGAGAATAGGGTTTCCAAGGCAATTTTTTCCTTTTTTCTTGATAGGTATGCATCATATATTTATACTGGATGGATTTGGAATGGTTTTTGGAAAGAATTGATCAACATTCAATGGAAATCAAATTTTGATATTCTCATGAAATCAAATTTTCAAATTTTGTCCAATTTCAATCCAATCTTGCCAAATTTGATCTAATTTCGAAATTGCTGGCATTTATGGGTTGATTGGATCACAAGAAAGCAATAAAAATCAATCTTCCAATTAATTTTGATTTTATAATTTATTTTAAGATTTAATTTGCATTTAAATAAATAAATTACAAATTAAATAGAAAAATAAATCAAAAATTCGTGGCATTGGGCTTGGATATTCCTAATTGCATGAGGAACAAGTTAGGATGAAGAAAAAATAGGCCCATTTGCAAAAGATTTGATTTTTTGAAGTACCTCTCTTTGTGCATTCTTCCAAAATTGCCCAACTTGTGAATGGTGTAACTTGCTCAATTTTCCACATCTTTGAGTGTTCTTGGACTTTTTGGAAAGCTCTAAGAGTCCTCTAAACAATGTATTTGGTCTCATCTCAATTGGAGTTACCATGCTCAATATATCTTCAAAACAAAAAGTTGACTTTTTGTTGACTTTGAAAATGACCTGTAATGTTTTGAGGCATACCCCCCAAATGAAGCATTTTTTGGACATTCTTGTGAGACATGAAGTTGTAGAGAATTGAATTTCCTTCAAAATGATCTTTGGTGGGAAAATTTATGAGAAAGTATGAGAAAGTTATGATCAGTCAAAGTTCAGTTGACTTTTCATCTAGAAACCCTAATTTAGAAAGTTTGTCTTTTGAGCAAATCTTGAGTTTTCTTGATGAATCATGATCAACCCTTGATCAAATGATGAATGTAACTTCAAAATGAGGATGCTGACCAAAAATTATGAAGTTTGACTGTATGTTGATCACATTGACTTTTGTCCATCTGATTTTCAACCATCGAGCAATTATGCGAAACTTGACTTGTGAAGCTTGAAACTTGACATGGAGAATATTTGAAGCATATGAGGAGGCATGAAGGCCAATGGAGATGTTGGAAATCCATCTTGACTTGAGAGATACCAAACCCTAGTTTGGGTTGATTGTCTAGGAGAGAGTTTGTCTGATCAACTCTTGAGGAATCCTTGAGTATGGATGTATGAAATCTCTTGAGTAGATGGAGGGCAAATTTTGGGGTATGACAAAATGTTTTGATAATCGCATATAGCGGAAAAGAATTGAATGGGTTGAATTGATTTTAAGTTGCGGATGACAAGTACCAAAACGTTAGGCTATCATCTAACGATTCGAATACTCGAAATTGGTGAGTGAGCTCGACCAATCATCTCTCATCCAAAATCTTTATTAAGAAAAAGGTGAAGTGAAGCAAAGTTCTCATTTATTAAGTGTATGGAATAAAAGTATTTAAGTCATTAGGCTATCATCTAATGGCCCAAACACTTTAAATTTAATTAAATCGTCGGGCTATCATCCAACAATTTAATTAAATGCCATAACACTATATTTTTTGTTTTAGAACATGGATAGAAGTTTTTAGTTTATTAGGCTATCATCTAACAAACTAGAAACTTCGATTTGTTTAAATCGTTAGGCTAACATCTAACAATTGAAACAAATCTCATCCAAGTGTTCCCTTTTTTATAGAAAAAGTTGATCTAAAGAAAACAAATTCAATTAATTATTTTAATTTGAGAGTGTTTTAAGAGTTTGATATAGGACGAAGAGAAATAATGTTTCGGATTATGATTAACCAAGTATGTGGACTTGATTAACCTCGTGAGGATAGGTGCTCCTATCCCCAACCATGAGACCCTGGTGCATGGATAATTGGTATGTGGACCAATGTTTATTCGGGTTATGATTAATCAAAGCAATGAGGGCTTTGATTAACCTCGTGAGGATGGCCATGCCCATCCACAACCATGAGACCCTTAGAGAATTTGGTGTGGGAACCAAAAATGAGAGATCGGAGACGTTGTTTCTTTTATATTAATTTGTGAGTGGGGTGTACGATTGTGTAATAAAACATACAAGCGGATAAAATAAAATAAAAAACGGAAAAAAATTAACACACAATACAACCGAAATTTAAATAATTATTAGGATGGATTTTTTTTACTTGATAAAAAATCAACTAATAATTTAATCGATAATTTAACAAATAAAAACTATCATATACTAATTATTATTTAATACATTAAATAAAAAAATACTTGCATAATAAATAATTTAAAGAAGGAATTTAGAAATGGGCCTATGGTTATAATCAGATCTGGGGGGTGTGAGGAGCAAAGCTGAGTCCAAGCCCACTAGCTTGCTGGATCTTGTATGAAAGCTCCATGGCAATGCAAGGTGGACCATCATTCTGGAGCGTCAGATTTGAATTTGGACAGATCTGATGGTTATGAAGGAGGGTGCAAAGTTGCTCCCATGTATGTACCTGCATCGGATGACAAATAGACCATACAGACGGTGACAAGTGTCACCGCCTGGCTTAACTAAACCAAACAACTCCTAATTATATTTAAACTAAATACTAATCTAGCTCTTTTTTTATAAATTAAATAAAATAAGACTAATCCTAATTATTCTAAACTAATACTAACTTAAGCCCTTTTACAAAATAAATTAACATATAAAAAACACTTCAGTTTTTTTGTCAAAAATACTCTTATCCTCTCAATCTCTCACGATCTCTCATCCTCCCTCTCTCACGATCGTGACCCAGAAACTCGTATCTCTCTCGATCTCACTATGATTCTCATCTCTCTTGCTTGCAATTCCCAGAAACTGACCCATCTCTCTCTCGATCTCACTGTTACTCACGATTCACTGGGAACAGTCTCTCATCTCTCTCGAACTCGCCGTTCTCTCTTGCTCGCGATTCATTGGGAACTATCTCTCATCTCTCTCTCTCTCTCTCTATCTGTTACTGTTATTGTTGATTTCTCAATATTTGTTTTGATTTTCACAGGAAACCGAAAATGGAAAGGGGAAAATGAGAAACCCTAAGTCCTATTTGTGACGGCGGCGGTGATGTTTATGCGAAAATGAAAGAATCCGGGAGAGAATGAGAAGGATGGAGACACAGAGTTCGCAACCTCCACCTCTCTCTTCAAAAACGGGTATTACCTTACAAATCACTTCTTCTTTTTCGATTTTTCTGAAGGGACTCTGTGGGAAAATGATGATTTTTTATTGTTGCCTTTGTTATGTTTTCTGGGTTTCTAAATGATGTTCTTGCTATGTTATCTGGGTTTCGGCGTGCTGTTCTTGTTATGTTCTTGTTATGTTTTGATTGGTTTTTGAAATGAACAGTTGCTGCCCTTGGTTTCTGTGCCTTGAATCCTTTTATAATGTCTGCATTAGGGTTTTTGTTCTGATGTCAAGTTTGGGAACAGGGCCTGCTTGAGATAAATCGAATAATGGGCTTAGGTGTTTTGTTTTTCTGATATGTTGGTCAAAAATTGCTATGCCAGCCTTGTTTTTCTGTACTAGACTTAGCAGCATTGTGATTTAATGGGCTGAAACAATTCTGAAACTGTGTTGGGCTGCTGTTGTTTTCTGATTCTGAACCTGTTGTACTTGTACTTGTTGCAGTTGCCTTTAATATTAGTGATCATGATGTTATCTGAATCGCACCTCCCTTTTGTGAACCAACAACAAAGAGTTGTTGTGATTTGCAAAAGGTAAGGTTTTCTTGAACATGATTGACGAAAGTAAATCCGTAATGAAAACTGATCCCAAATATAAATCCCTAATTATGAGATCAAGAAAAATTGAAAAAAGTGTATTGCCTTGTATTTTTCAATGCTGCCCGTTATTGCTAACTATTTTTCCTTTCTTGTTTCATGAATGTGGGTATTGATATGAGCTTGGAAAGATGATGAAGGAAAGCTTGGAGATGGAGCAAAAGGCTTAGAGGGAAATTCAAAATGAAGTGGAGGCAATATGCTAAGAGGGAATTGAAGAGGAAGAATTCTCTAACTTAGAACAAAAGATAGCACCATTTAGAAACTTAAAGTTGAATAATCCAAACTTGTAGTTTCTTGTTGTTATAGCTTACATAGAAATCACTTGTAACATAATCTTGAAAGTTAATTCATGGTCAATTAGATATTTCCTTGTACTTATGTATAAAACAACTTCAAATAAATGGAAATGGCATAATTGTTTCATTGGAAAATTCTGAATTCTCTTGCAAACGCACAAGATCAATTATATATGAACTTATTTTCAAATTGTTAATTCATGCTATTGGAACCTTGAAGATTTAGATTAAGGCTTGTGTTGTAACTTTGAACAATAACATGAACAAAACTTTGAATGATTTGTTGATGTAAGACAAATCTTTTTGGATGAAATTTAAAGAATGAATTTGTCTTTAGTAAAAACTTTCAAATAACTTCAATTCAAAACAAGAATCATAAAATGAATTCTATAAATGATGGACCTTTAAGAAACCTCAAAGTAAATGAATTCTTCACCTTTGCAATTTTTATCCCTTAACAAAAATTGAACCATTCTGAATAAATTTAAAACTTCGAATCTTGAGGGAATACAGGCTTACTTGTAAAATTGGCTTATGCAATTTGAATAAATTAAAATTAGAATAGAAATATTAGCTTAGCATGATGCATATCTGAATAAACTTGAAATACTCAAAATCCAAAGATTAAAAGGCCATGAAACTTCCAAACATGATTCCCTCTTTTGCGAAAGTTATGATCAGTCAAAGTTCAGTTGACTTTTCATCTAGAAACCCTAATTTAGAAAGTTTGTCTTTTGAGCAAATCTTGAGTTTTCTTGATGAATCATGATCAACCCTTGATCAAATGATGAATGTAACTTCAAAATGAGGATGTTGACCAAAAATTATGAAGTTTGACTGTATGTTGACCACAGTTGACTTTTGTCAATCTGTTGATTTTCAACCATCGAGCAATTATGCGAAACTTGACTTGTGAAGCTTGAAACTTGACATGGAGAATCTTTGAAGCATATGAGGAGGCATGAAGGCCAATGGAGATGTTGAAATCCATCTTGACTTGAGAGATACCAAACCTAGTTTGGGTTGATTGTCTAGGAGAGAGTTTGTCGATCAACTCTTGAGGAATCCTTGAGTATGGATGTATGAAATCTCTTGAGTAGATGGAGGGCAAATTTTGGGGTATGACAGCTGCCTGTTCAATCTTCTTGTCTTTGGAGGGTTAGATTGACACGCTTGTCTTTCGTGACACAGGTGAAGATGATTGAACACTCAATACAAAATTTGCACTCATTATTGGTGAAGATCGGGAATGGGCTTCGGATGCCATTTGGAGAAGTTGGAGACTTATTTGGGGAGCAGTCGTCGCTAGACTCGAGGTTGTGAATAGGAGGCTGCGGAGATGGGCTTAAGATGCCATCTAGAAAGGTCGATCTTTGGGGAGTGAGTCGTATGTTAGACTCTGTAGATGTTTGGAGCGGAGGAGATGGGCTTAAGATGCCATCCGAAGAGTCATACGTTAGACTTCGTGTTCACTTTGAATGAAGTTATTGAGTGCGTATTGATTTTTAACCATATATGCGCATTCGAAAGTGAAGAAATGTTGACAAGTTAGTCGGAGATGGGCTTAAGATGCCATCGAGGCAAGCTGAGATAAATGCGTTAGACTACTGTAGTTCTTGTTGATAATCGAATAAATCTTCGTCTTGACTACTCGGAGGCGTAGTTGGCAAAAATGTGGATAACTTCCTGTTGTGCATCGGTGTTGATCCATTGCATTATCGGAGGATAACGGTGGTCTTTTGGATAGTTTTCCGTCGGTTCGGGGCTTAATCTGGACCCGATCGGGCGGTCTTTCGAGATAGTTTTCCGTCGGCTCGGGGCTTAATGGACCTTTTGCGGCGGTCTTTCGAGATAGTTTTCCGTCGGCTCGGGGCTTAATCTGGACTGTTTGCGTCGAGTAGTGGTATTACTGTTTTGGAGAAAACAAGAGAAACTTTGATAGAATATTTGTTAGTCTTATGCAAAGTATGACGCATGACAGTGTATATGAATGACATATGCATGAATTATGACTTTATGAGAAATGTATGAATGATAGATGTTGTGATATTTCAAAACATATCCATCTTGAAGAAGATCACGGATGTTACCTTGAAGATTCGACTTAGCTTGGGAATTGTGTAGGTGAGAACCCCGCTTTTGAAGGAGAAGAAAGATATCCTGGATTTCTCCGATGCACTATCTGACCAAGTCTTGGGCCTATATATTGTTGAGGAAGGAAGAGATTTGAGAAACTCGTTATCGGAGATCTCATAGACCCTGCTGAGGAGAGTCTGGGAGGCGATCTGTTGGGGACCTTGTATGTAGATCCTGCTGAGGAAATTTGGGAGGCGCTCTACTGGGGATTCTGAATGTAGATCTCGCCGGAGAGTATTGATAGTTGCTGGGAGACCGGGCTTAGAAGAGTATGGAGTCCGTTGTAACCTCTGGCTGGGGAATAAAAGGTGTATGTTTCCTCCGATGCACTATCTGACCAAGTCTTGGGTCCGGATACCGCTGCTGGGAGAAGGGGAAGGATTGAGAAAGATCCGCTGGGGATGAAGTGTTACTGCTTGGAGACTGATGTAACGTTGCTCGGTTGAGTGGAATCACTTGTGGATTAACATATACTCATTGGGGAAGGTGCGTTGTGAGTAACACCTTTATGCTCTGGGAACTATTTGGTGACTTTAAATCCCAATTCACGGAACTGTAGTAAGTACTTTTGTATGTTCACTTTTATTATGTTTGTGATTAGATTCTTATTGTCAAATGCATATAATCATTCAAAACAAGCGTTGGACTTATTACAAGCGACAAACAATGGAAATTGTAAAGAGAAAGAATTTTGCGTTTATTTGAAAGGTGGCGTATGGCCAAGTGGTTTGTACACAAGAAAGGTAAAAGCTATGGAAACAATCTCGTTAAGTTCCAACTATGCTAGTACTCATATATTTCAACTATCTCATCTCCTTTGTCGTGAAAGTGAGTAGTGATCTTAGCCATTTGAACCTTGAATGCTAATAGTAGTGCAGGCGGTGATCTGGAAGAGACATAGTAAATGCGCTTAAATCCTAACTTTTGCCTAGACCGCCCTTTCGGGTTTCGGTCTGGGATACCCTTTTTGCCCAAGCCGCCTTTTCGGGTTTCGACTTGCGGTGTACATGTTTTGTATATATCCTTAATTTTTCCCGAACCTTTTGGTTCGCGGGATCTCTATTTTTGCCTAGGTTAAATCGACCTAGCGGGTCTCTTTATCGTAGTATTTTTTAACTATATCTGCGTTCACGGTGTGGAAGTCTTCACCATCCATGGTGCTAAGTATCATAGCTCCAGGAAAATCATCTTGACTACAAACGGTCCCTCGTGGGTGGGAGTCCATTTGCCCACAGGATCACCTTGTGGAAGAATGATGCGCTTGACTACTAGATCACCGACTTGGTAGACTCGGTGCTTGACCTTCTTGTTAAATGCTACGATCATTCGTTTACGATAAATCATCCATGGCGGATAGATGCGATCGTTTCTCATCAATCAAATTAATCGGTCAAGCAGTGGGACCCATCGTCTTCGCGACTCACGCCTCACGGAGGACTACGGTTGAGGTATCGAACCTCGATGGGTAAGGCGGCTTCCATACCGTATCTGAGAGAAGGGTTGCCCTGTGGATGTTCGTCTTTGTAGTCGATAACCATGAAGAGCAAATGGTAACATTTCATGCCAATCTTTGTAAGTCACTGTCATCTTCTGTATAACCTTCTTAATGTTCTTGTTGGCGGCTTCCACTGCGCCATTCATCTTAGGCCGATAAGGAGAAGAGTTGTGATGCTTGATCTTGAATTGCGTGCAGAGTTCAGTGATTATCTTATTGTTGAGATTGGAACCGTTATCTGTGATAATCCTTTCGGGAATGCCATATCGACAGATAAGATTATGTTTGATAAATCGAGCCACAACATTCTTGGTAACAGATGCATACGAGGCTGCTTCTACCCACTTGGTAAAGTAATCGATTGCTACAAGGATGAAACGATGTCCATTGGAAGCCGTGGGCTTAATTTCTCCATCATGTCAATGCCCACATTGCAAAGGCCAAGGAGAAGTTAAAACATTCAGTCTTGGAGGTACATGTACTTTGTCGGCATAAATCGGCACTTGTGACAAGATCGAGCATAAGCGGTGACAATCGACTTCCATGGTGGACCAATAGTAACTGTTCTCAAAATCTTCTTAGCCATGGTATGTCCCTTTGGAATGGGTACCAAATGCGTGTAACTCTTCCATGATACGCATTCTTTTTTACGGTCTACAGTAGATAAGCACAAGTCATGGTTGCGCTTGTATAAGATGCGTTCTTTGAGAAAGAATTTGGGCGAATCTTCTCATGAACTTCTTATCATTGTGGATGCCCTGCGGATATTCACGAGTCTCAAGATACCTCTTCCGTCATAGTACCAAGGTTTCTCTTACGTATCGAGCTCACAACAATATCTTTGGTTAGTCGAACTTCTCAATGATGATCAGGGAGCCTCGTTGTCCCATCGACCTTGAACATGGATGACATAGTAGCCAATTGATTCTCTTCTCGTGGAATGTGATCAAAAGTAATCTCTTGAGTAGGGATCAAACTCGAACATGCTCTTGATACGGAATGAGATTCGGATGCTTCGTATCCTCGCCATAATCGGTGATCACTAAAGTGAGTCTCCATACACTTGTAAGAACTTGATTCTTAAGTCAATAGCGACTTTAAGACCCATGATGCACCGTACTCGGCCATGTTGTTAGTGCTTGAAACACAATCTGGCGGTGAAAGGAGTATGTCACTTTGTGGGGATGTAATGATGGCGCCAATGCCATTGCCAAGTGCGTTTGAGGCTCCATCAAAGACCATAGTCCATCGGGATCCTTGTTCGGGTCCTTAAATGCGGGCACAGGTTCTTCTATCTGTAACTAGTAGAACATCTTAATGCGGAAATTGAGCTGTATGGTGATAGTCATCTACGGCGATGAGAGCAAATGATCGGCTACCACACTTCCTTTGATCGCTTTACGAGAAGTGTCTTGGATGTCGTATTCGGTCGGGATCATTTGCCATCTTGCTATTCTTCGGAGAGCTGGTTTCTCAAAGATGTATTTTATCGGATCCATCTTGAAATCAACAAGGTAGTGTGAGTCAACATATATTGTCTTAGTCGTGAGCAGCCAAAGCGTTGCAAGTTTTCTCATTTGTGTATCTTGTTTCACGATCGGTAAACTTTTGCTAAGGTAGTATATTGCATGCTCTTTTCGACCCGGACTCGTCATGTTGCCCCACACACACCCATTGAATTCTCTAACATTGTCAAGTACATGATAAGAGGTCTTCCTTGGGTGGCATCGGGATAGGAGGATTACATGGGTACTCCTTGATTTTGTCAAAAGCGATCGGATCGTCGTTCCATTCTACTACTTGATCTTTCTTAAGTAACTTGAAGATCGGCTCACAAGTAGCGATTAGGTGTGCAATGAATCGCGATGTAGTTTAGTCGGCGAAACCTCGACTTCCTTCTCGGTATGGCATCTCTTGAATAGCTCTAACCTTGGCGGGGTCAACTTCATACCTTTTCCGACAACAAACCCTAGGAGTTTTCGGATCGACTCCAAGGTGCACTTGTTGGGATTAAGTCTCGACTGTACTTCTTCATCATCAAATAGTTTACGCAAATGATCAAGATGTTCTTCTTGATCTGTGACCGAGCTATCATGTCGTCAACATAGACCTCTATCTCGTGATGAATTATGTCATGAAATAATGTCACCATATTGGGTAAGTGGCGCTGCGTTCTTGACCGAGGCATAACCTTGTAGCGAAAGTACCCTTGTGTAACAAAGTAGTCTTCTCCATGTCTTGAGGCCATGTTGATCGATTATGTAGGAGAAACCATCCATGAAGGAAAAACCTTATCTTTGGCGGTGTTGTCAACGAACATCAATGTGAGGAAGTGGAAATCGTCTTTCGGACTCGCTTTGTTCGGATCTCGTAATCCACACACATTCGTACCTTACCATCCTTCTTACGGGTACCACATTAACCTTTGAGGATAGGAAGTGTGGCTAGGAAACCGGCGTTGAGCGCTTCATAACCCGGCTTTGATTTTCTCGACATCTCGGGACGCGTCGGAACCTTCCTTTGGGAAAACCTTCTTTTGTCGGCAATCGGTGTACCACGATATCAATGTCAAACCAGGCATGTCTTGTGCGACCAAGCAAAAACCTCAATATAGTCTCGTAGCATCAGACCAACCTTTCTTTAACACTGTTCTCAAGACCGCTCCTATCTTGATCTCTTTTACGTCTTTGTCGGTACCCAATTCACAACCTCAACTTGCTCTTGTGTGGTGTATAACTCGCTCTTCTTCTGTGTGATCTTCTCACAGCACTTCACAATCTTCCTCACTTTCGTCTTGACTTGGTAGATCGGATTATCGAAGTCATATTTAGCACTAGCATGCATTATTAACGAGATTCGGAGTGATTACTGCGATGTATCACGTGGGTGTGTGTAAGAAACACATAGCTTTTGAAGGGGTGATAAAGTAAAGAAAGAAAACAAACAATTGAATGCAAAAGTCCAGAATTTATTGAATGAAAATACGAAACAACAGATAATAACCCTATGAGCGAGCCATGATGCCGGGCAAGGCACTAGGCTTTCAAAGTTTATTGTTCAAAACATAAAGAAATCGAAAAGCAAAACAAAACAAAAGCAATTACTCACGGCTAAAGGAGATTGGTATGGCGTCTTGATCTTCCATTCTTTGAGCCCATGATTTGGAGTTGGGAAGATCCACTTGCGATGTCGAAGTCGTTGTCGTAGTCTTCTATAGCATGGATTCCACTCGGCGATCACGGAAGGAAGTTGGCGGCACGTTCGCGTATCATCTTGACCTTTGATGGTGAAGCCTAAACCGGTCTTGTCGGTTGAAGGGAAGATCGGGGCCGTCCCAAATAGTACTACCTTCTTCTCTGACTTGAGCATCTTTCGTGAGCCATCCTAGGCGGGACTTGTGTAACCGGGAGTGCGGGAGAGTCAGGCATGACTCGGGATTGTTTCAAAAGCTTGCGGAGTCTCGAAGAATTCTCCTTCCATCTCGAGTATCGGAATGGTGTAGATGGTGACCATATATTCTTCTTCACCTTGTAACAACCTTCCCTTTCACGGATATTTGACACGATGTAAGGTAGAGTATGACGCCCATGTATCCAGGCGTCCAAGTAGGCAAGAATAAGTGGACGGATGTCCATGACAAAGAGTGGAGTCAAAGTGCGGGCCGACCTTAGCAGTGAGCTCTCAAAGCCTTTAGCTTAGAACCATCAAAAGCTCTCACAATAATGTCCTTTGGGTCTCAGAACCAACCCTTGACATCAAGCCGATCAAAAGCGGTCTTGGTAAGATATTGAGGCGAGCAGGTATCCACCAAACATGAGACAATGTAGTGCCCTTGCATTCAGAGAGATGTGCAAGGCTTTGTTATGTTTCTTTCGGAAGAGTCAAATCGACATCGAGAGAAGCCTAGGCCGTTGTTGGCAGCGGGCTAGCAATACAAACTTGAGGTCGGTGGTAGTGTCTTGCGGTACATGAGCATTCTTGAAACTTCACCAAGGCATTAGCATGAGCCTCGGAGCATAAGGCGAGCAAGCATGGAGATCTTGGGCGGTCTCATCGGTGTTCCACAACATTGTAGTCACTCTTCTTGATAATCTTGAATTTCCTCCATTTCTTGTTTGGAGGTGTCTTTAGTAACTTCCTTTGGTACTACGGTTGGCGGGATGAGTCCTTTGGTTCTTTCCCTCAGGGGGATATTGATTGAGTAGGAATGCGGTTGGAGTCATGATGTCTTTTGGAGGAGATCTCTGGAGAGAATACCCTTAGGTTCGGTCACCTTCTTGGATCCGGTGATGTTGTCAATGTCGGGAATGGTAGCTTCAATGGTCGGATCTTCAATGGTCATAGGGTCTTGCTTGGCCATGATAGTAAACATCGACTCCATAGTTCAAGGGATAGCCTTGTCGGAGGAATATGGCCTGGTCTTGGAGAAGTGATAATGAGAGGTGCCACTCTAGGCACAGGATCGTGAGAAAATCCTTATCGTGTTAACATCGGCATAGTCTTACGAAATCGTCACCCCATCAGGCCGCTTTAACATCTTCAATAGGAATCTTGTAACTATCGAGGCAGTGTACTTCACCATGTAATCATATTTTCCACTTGGCTGCCCAGGTATCCCACAGGATAGTGCAGTTTCGTTCGCATTGTCAATCTTCAACTTAGACATATCTTCACACGACACGCACGGTGGTTTGAAATAGTATCTCACGGTTGTCCATCATACTTGAACCGTCTTCTCGACCAAGCACAACAATCGTGCGAGCGGGCTGACAATCCTCTGGGCATCTGGATTGACAGGCTTGCAACAAATTCTTCTTGATCATCGGAGGAATGGTCAGTCATCTATGTTGAAAACATAAGTATCGTCTGTGACATTGGAACTCTTGTCATGGTTAGGCATAGGCGCATTGATCACATTGGTCTCAGCGGGAGGATCAAACTCAATGCTTAGATTCATCATATCTTGAATTTTGTTCTTGAGCCCAACAATTGTCGATTATCGTGCCTTTGTTGGAATGATAAGCACACTTAGCATTAGGATTGTACTTGGAGAGGAAGTGTTGACATTCTAGGAGGATCCCTCAGGTAATCAACTCTTTCAACATGTGTTGCAAGGCTTGCGACAATGGCATGTTGATCTTCGTAAAGCTGTCTTCGTGGCGCGTTACGGCTCTGGCGTTGTCTCGCGAGTTGTCTTGATGTAGGATTGGAATCCTGCGCCCCACAGTTGGTAGCGGTCGGACTTGGCTCGGCTTTTACGACCATACAGCGTTAGCTTCTTTCTTAGCACCAAAGATCTCTTGCGACATTTGAAGATGACTCTACATGGATCTTCCACTCTTGATACCGACTTGATCGCTCGCTTTGTCAATATCATTTCGGTGAATCCGGATGAAGAATTTCAATCGGATGATTGAAGAGCAGGCTGTCGGTGTTCCCATAAACATATCAACCAACTCCCTATTGGACAAGGGTGGTTGAACTACACTGCTAGATCTCTCCACTTGAGCATACTCTTTGAACTTCTCGTCACGACCCAAGACATGCTTTGTAGTTGCATGCGAGTGGGTGTCGATTCGACATTGTACTCATCTTTATGCATGAAAGCATCGTAAGTCACTCCAAGTACGGATACGGTCATTCTCTGGTGATAGTACCACTCCAATTGAGTTAGGACAAGCTCTCTTGAAAATAGTGCATCCATAACTTCATCGGTGTGGGGATTGATTTTACGAACATAGGACTTAAATGACTTAGGGCAAGACATGCCATCATACTTGGCAAAAGTAGGAACTTTGAACTTGGGAGGAATCCTGACACGAGAACAAGACTCGGATCATCAAAGTTCAGCCGGACATCTTGGGTTTTCCACGGCATTGAGCGATCTTCAAGTTGCTTGTACTTGTCATCTTCCTCAGTCTGGCCATAATCGAATGATCCTCTCCTCCTTTCTTTGGTTCCTTGCTCACCACCCTTGGTACTCCCTCGGTATGGACACTTCCTTGAGAGCTCAATCGGTGACCACTTTAGGAACCCTTTGAAGCGTCTACCCATGTTGAGGAGACCAACAACCTTCTTCTTCTTGTTGATGAGCTTCTTGGATCTTCTTGGCCTTGGACCAAGTTGGTGAACATCTGCTGGCCAGGCATTACGAGCACGGAGATCTTTGTGATCATTCAAGAGCCATTTACGCTAAAATAAATAGCGAGCAAATGAAAACCAATCTCAATGTACAGTGATGCAATGTTATGCTATGATATGCAATGTTTATGCGAATGCAATGCAATGTTTTCAAGGACCTAAAGTTTAAATTTGTTAAACAAGCAATGAACAAACATTTATTAGTACTCTTTTATTATTCTTTTTCTTTTTAAGTACAAGAGATAGTTCAAAACAATAAAAGAAAACATAAATATCCTAAAGCTCTAAGGCGCTTCCTCTTGGTGCCGATGTAAGCATTGATGTTTCGCTCCTCATGAAGTAGCTTTGTCAACTCTAGAACTTTCTTCTCGCTTGCATAGCAGGAGCTTCAAGGTATCCTTTCTACTTTAAAATTTGAATCGGGATCTCTTCAGTCTTCAAAATCGGTAGGCATGTCGGGATGGAGAGCGCATAGGATCGTCACCTATAGCGGGTTCCATAATTCTTGGTAAAGCAGTGAATGGCATCATGAGGTTTTGAGCTCGAGCTCGCACCCATTTGAGGTAAGGTTCCCAAGGAATGGAGTTGGGTGCCCCAAAGTCTTGGTATCGATCTTCTTTACCATGCCCGAGCATGTATAAACCTTAATCGGTAATGGAGATCGTGATTGTAGTCGAACACAACATCTTGGAGAAGCATATCATGTGGACCATCTCTTGAGCAAAACCAAGCGGCGTAGAGCTAGAGAAGGGTTGTAAGTAATACCTCCCCTTATACCAAGGTGGTACATTAGAATTCTCCTGGCTCGATGAGCGTGAAGTCCTTTTGAGAGAAAAGACTCCAGCGGATATCTGAATGGGAGTGACATTAGTCTTTGAGACCATCTCGACCTTTGTTCGTTCTTCAAAATTGATGGAGGAAGGTGCGAAATAAACCACCTTGAAAGTAACGGTATACAACACATGAGGTTCCTTGTCGCTTAGTAATGCAGTGTGGAGAATGTAGGATGTCTCCAGTAAAGTAGGCCTTTGCATTGCGGGTGAGGAACAACTTGATGGCATTGATATCGATGAACTGATCCGAGTTAGGAAATAGAACCAAACCATAAATTAGCAAGGCCACAATGTTTTCAAATGCATGGAAACTCATAACTTTGAGGAATTCTCGGGCTTTTTAATTAAGAACTTGGAAAGTAAACCCTTAACTCCACTTCTAGTTTCCCAATTGGCTTCGATATCGGGCGCTTAAGGTGTAAGGCGGATCGATGTCTTGAACTTAGGAACCTTTTCTAAACCGGTGAATGGCATTTGGTCAGAATAGGTATCCCAGTAGCAGAGAATTCTTCAAGGTAGGAACCAATGATAATCTGGAAAGGTAAAGCAATGGTGTTTGGATCAAGAAGCGGAATAGGACATACATCATATCTTCTTCAACGGAGATAACCAAATCAAGTAGATAACCATGTCTTTTGATGGGCTGAGCATGGTGGGAATTTACGAAACCAATTCTTTGAGTTGAGAAGGGATACCCATGAAGTTGATTCGGATAGTCTTTCTAGAAGCCATAATTCCCTACAAAGCAGAGCAAAGATAAATCTCTAGGTCCTTGAAATAGTTAGAAATGATATGCAATGCGAATGATGTCATGATGTCATGTTTAGCACACACAATTCACACAATGAGCACAGGTTTAAGGCTTGCAAGAGGTATAGGTGATTACCCTACCAAAAGTTTGAGTTGGTTCATCTGTCCTATAATAGTAACGGGTTCTAGGAATCTCATATCATAGATCTTTCTCGTAGGCGCTTATTTCAATCTGACGAAGTGGTCGATCGAAAATGTCCCAAAATTCTAATCTCAATAGCGTAGCATCGGTATCAACCAACCTCGGTCTACACAAAGCCGACCATCTCACTACCTTCTAATGGCCAAGATGGGTCAATTAAGGTTCTAAAAGTTTAGTTAGCGCTTGATGACACCACGAAGCCAAATACTATCTTCAACTTGGGAATGAAGAGTATCGGGACAACCAAAGTGTCACGCTAAGCCATCATGTTGACGTGGTTATCGTCTAGCGGTCGCGATGATCTAATGCTACTTACCTAAAGGAAACCGGATCGGGTGTAGGATCCCCAACAATATAATACCCAAGCAACCCTTAAAGATAAAGCATACAATTCAAGCAGAAAGCATTAAAGGTTATCTAGAAATCCTAAGGCAATTCTCTCTTTTAGGGTGTTGTCCCAGTAGTCGGATTCGTGATACGGTGAAGTGACTTTGTAGGATTTTGTATCCAAATGTGCGGATAGCAAGAGTCGCCACCGACTTTTATTTTATCAATTAAGGGAAGGTAAAAGTAAGAAAAAGACCTTCGTTAGATTACGAGTTCGGAGAATGGTTATGAAAAGGAAGGTATTAGCACCTCTTTCCATCCATGATTTATTCTGGGCTCTTAGTTGCTCTTAGATAACCTTTTTAAAATTGCTTTACTGTGTTTGACAAAATGTTTTGAAAAAAAAGGCATTTCGCTTTGACTTTGTAATGACTCATGTAGGAGTGTATACAAAGTGTTCGGAAATGTTTGTTTATGAAAAGAATTTGAACTTTGAAAAAAGTGTGTGGTGTGAAAAGCATTTGATAGGCGACAACTAAAGACTTATTTACCCACTCAGAATTGGTCGTTTTGTTATACTTCTACATTCCTTTAGAATAGCGCTAGCCATACCATTAGTTAGTAGGTAGCTCCATTCGTTGGATGTAAGCGGGACATTCGAAGGGACATCGGATGGTCATAGAAGGCAACTTGTAGGAAGTATCCTAGCACATTCGAAGGGACTATCATCATTTTCGTGGCGACAATCGAGGGTCAAGATCATGTCTTCGGAGGCGACGTCGTGGGTCTATGATCTTTGTATCGAAGGGACTATGATGATTTGTTTGTAGGCAACGGTGCTAGAATACCTCTACGTTCGAGGGACATAACCATTTGAATTCGTAAGGCATCGAGAGAGAATTACCCTAAGGGGTGCGTGTGTGAGAGAAGTGTGTCAAATTCAGATATTTTATCTTGAAGATTAGTGTGAGCTATGTCCAATGATTATCTTGCCATACACGCCTAGTTACTAACAGTTTATAGGGTGCGGAAAGTAAAATGCGGAATGTAAAGTGCGGAAAGGTAAATGTCTCTGCTATTACAAGGCTTTAGGCATATACATAATTTAAAATGCGGAAAATAAAATCCTAAATTAAACTATTACATCCCATATCTTACATTATTGAAAAATAAAATGAAAATAGTAAAGAGCGTCAAATTGGAAGAACACAGAAAGCGAATGAAATCGGAAAATATGGTGAAATCGAAATAAGAAAATGTTAGGAAAAATGCAAATTTTAAATTGGAAAAAATATGACATCTTTGGAAATAATGTAAATATACTAAGATAATTTTTGGGATTTTTAGATGCAATTTAATAATTAAAAACTAATTAAAAGTGAATTAAATGCTAAAATAAAAATAAAATAAATATGCATGCAAAATTATATTTTTAATTTATTAAATTAAATAAAGGTTTTATGAAAATAATGTAAAAAGAAAAAATGTTTTTGGTAATTTTAATGCGAATAAAAAATGAAAAAATTAAAATTGAATGAAAATATTGAAATAATTAGAAAATAGGAAAATAGAGTTTTGTAAAAGTGAAAAAAGGTTATACGAACGGGAATCGAGGGACATCCCTTTCAAACATGAAAACCACATGCTTGACCAAGAGCCATGCTTCTTTGTTTGGAAGCGGATCGATTTGAAAATAACAGCGTCACTCACCTTCATCCATCGCGCCAATTCATCATCTTCTTCGTTTCAAATATTTGAAAGTTAGCGTCGGCCATGGTTCGGCGAAGGTTCTAACAAACATCAAAATGCAACACGTAATATAAATAAAATCCAGGCCATGGTTCGATTCGGGACATCAATCCGATTCAATGGCATAGGTCTCGTGTCATTTTATGTATTTATGAAACCCTAAAATGAACTCGGGAACCTAACAATGGCATCTGAGTTCTAAGCCATGAAAACTCAATCAAATCACGGATAAACTTGCAATCTTCCTACTAATCACAAAACAACAACCAAATGTGTTAAAAATGCATGAAAAGCAATCGATTACGGAAAAAGTAAGAACAAACGAAATCGTATTTCTTGATTACGGATGTATTTGGCAATATAGTATCTGGAATCACTCTGGAGATGCCAAGGAATGTGTTGGACACCTTGAAATTGATTGAAGCAATGGAACAAGGATTGCTAGTAGCTTATACCACAGTTTTTCACTTTGAGAATAGGGTTTCCAAGGCAATTTTTCCTTTTTCTTGATAGGTATGCATCATATATTTATCTTGGATGGATTTGGAATGGTTTTGGAAAGAATTGATCAACATTCAATGGAAATCAAATTTTGATATTCTCATGAAATCAAATTTTCAAATTTTGTCAATTTCAATCAATCTTGCCAAATTTGATCTAATTTGAAATTCTTTGGCATTTATGGGTTGATTGGATCACAAGAAAGCAATAAAAATCAATCCTTCCAATTAATTTTGATTTTATAATTTATTTTAAGATTTAATTTGCATTTAAATAAATAAATTACAAATTAAATAGAAAAATAAATCAAAAATTCGTGGCATTGGGCTTGGATATTCCTAATTGCATGAGGAACAAGTTAGGATGAAGAAAAATAGGCCCATTTGCAAAAGATTTGATTTTTGAAGTACCTCTCTTTGTGCATTCTTCCAAAATTGCCCAACTTGTGAATGGTGTAACTTGCTCAATTTTCCACATCTTTGAGTGTTCTTGGACTTTTTGGAAAGCTCTAAGAGTCCTCTAAACAATGTATTTGGTCTCATCTCAATTGGAGTTACCATGCTCAATATATCTTCAAAACAAAAGTTGACTTTTGTTGACTTTGAAAATGACACCTAATGTTTTGAGCTATACCTCTCAAATGAAGCATTTTTGGACATTCTTGTGAGACATGAAGTTGTAGAAATTGAATTTCCTTCAAAATGAGCTTTGGTGGGAAAATTTACGAGAAAGTATGAGAAAGTTATGATCGAGTCAAAGTTGATTGACTTTTCATCTAGAAACCCTAATTTAGAAAGTTTGTCTTTTGAGCAAATCTTGAGTTTTCTTGATGAATCATGATCAACCCTTGATCAAATGATGAATGTAACTTCAAAATGAGGATGCTGACCAAAAATTATGAAGTTTGGTGTATGTTGATCCGATTGACTTTTTGTCCAATCTGGTGATTTTGACCATCGAGCAATTATGCGAAACTTGACTTGTGAAGCTTGAAACTTGACATGGAGAATCTTTGAAGCATATGAGGAGGCATGAAGGCCAATGGAGATGTTGGAAATCCATCTTGACTTGAGAGATACCAAACCCTAGTTTGGGTTGATTGTCTAGGAGAGAGTTTGTCTGATCGACTCTTGAGGAATCCTTGAGTATGGATGTATGAAATCTCTTGAGTAGATGGAGGCAAATTTTGGGGTATGACAAAATGTTTTGATAATCGCATATAGCGGAAAAGAATTGAATGGGTTGAATTGATTTTAAGTTCGGATGACAAGTACCAAAGCGTTAGGCTATCATCTAACGATTCGAATACTCGAAATTGGTGAGTGAGCTCGACCATCATCTCATCAAAATCTTTATTAAGAAAAGGTGAAGTGAAGCAAAGTTCTCATTTATTAAGTGTATGGAATAAAAGTATTTAAGTCATTAGGCTATCATCTAATAGCGAACACTTTAAATTTAATTAAATCGTCGGGCTATCATCCAACAATTTAATTAAATGCCATAACACTATATTTTTGTTTTAGAACATGGATAGAAGTTTTTAGTTTATTAGGCTATCATCTAACAAACTAGAAACTTGATTTATTCATCGTTAGGCTAACATCTAACAATTGAAACAAATCCATCCAGTGTTCCCTTTTTATAGAAAAGTTGATCTAAAGAAAACAAATTCAATTAATTATTTTAATTTGAGAGTGTTTTAAGAGTTTGATATAGGACGAAGAGAAATAATGTTTCGGATTATGATTAACCAAGTATGTGGACTTGATTAACCTCGTGAGGATAGGTGCTCCTATCCCCAACCATGAGACCCTGGTGCATGGATAATTGGTATGTGGACCAATGTTTATTCGGGTTATGATTAATCAAAGCAATGAGGGCTTTGATTAACCTCGTGAGGATGGCCATGCCCATCCACAACCATGAGACCCTTAGAGAATTTGGTGTGGGAACCAAAAATGAGAGATCGGAGACGTTGTTTCTTTTATATTAATTTGTGAGTGGGGTGTACGATTGTGTAATAAAACATACAAGCGGATAAAATAAAATAAAAAACGGAAAAAAATTAACACACAATACAACCGAAATTTAAATAATTATTAGGATGGATTTTTTTTACTTGATAAAAAATCAACTAATAATTTAATCGATAATTTAACAAATAAAAACTATCATATACTAATTATTATTTAATACATTAAATAAAAAAATACTTGCATAATAAATAATTTAAAGAAGGAATTTAGAAATGGGCCTATGGTTATAATCAGATCTGGGGGGTGTGAGGAGCAAAGCTGAGTCCAAGCCCACTAGCTTGCTGGATCTTGTATAGCTCCATGGCAATGCAAGGTGGACCATCATTACGGGCGTCGGTTGAATTTGGGATCGATGGTTATGAAGGAGGGTGCAAAGTTGCTCCCATGTATGTACCTGCATCGGATGACAAATAGACCATACAGACGGTGACAAGTGTCACCGCAATAACTAAACAAACAACTCTAATTATATTTAAACTAAATACTAATCTAGCTCTTTTTATAAATTAAATAAAATAAGACTAATCCTAATTATTCTAAACTAATACTAACTTAAGCCCTTTACAAAATAAATTAACATATAAAAAAACACTTGGTTTTTGTCAAAATACTCTTATCCTCTCGATCTCACGATCTCATCCTCCTCTCTCACGATCGTGACCCGAGCTTCGTATCTCTCTCGATCTCACTATGATTCTCATCTCTCTTGCTTGCAATTCCAGTGACCCATCTCTCTCGATCTCTTTGTTACTCACGATTCACTGAGGGGCAGTCTCTCATCTCTCAGACTGTGGTTCTCTCTTTTCATGATTCATTGGGAACTATCTCTCATCTCTCTCTCTCTCTCTCTCTCATTATTGTTGTTGTTGATTTCTCAATATTTGTTTTGATTTTCACGGAAGCGAAAATGGAAAGGGAAAATAGAAACCCTAAGTCCTATTGTGGTGACGGTGATGTTTATCACGAAAATGAAAGAATCAGGGAGAGAATGAGAAGGATGGAACCACTGAGTTCGCAACCTCCACCTCTCTTTCAAGCGGGTATTACCTTACAAATCACTTCTTCTTTTCGATTTTAAGAAGGGACTACGTGGGAAAATGATGATTTTTATTATTGCCTTTGTTATGTTTTCTGGGTTTCTAAATGATGTTCTTGCTATGTTATCTGGGTTTCGGCGTGCTGTTCTTGTTATGTTCTTGTTATGTTTTGATTGGTTTTGAAATGAGCGATTCTTGCCCTTGGTTTACCTGTGATCCTTTATAATGTCTGCATTAGGGTTTTGTTACGATGTCAGTTTGGGAGCAGGGCACATGAGATAAATCGAATAATGGGCTTAGGTGTTTTGTTTTTACGATATGTTGGTCAAAATTGCTATACCGACCTTGTTTTTCTGTACTAGACTTAGCAGCATTGTGATTTAATGGGCTGAAACAATTCTGAAACTGTGTTGGGCTCTTTGTTGTTTTCGATTCGAACTGTTGTACTTGTACTTATTGCGATGCCTTTAATATTAGTGATCATGATGTTATAAATCGCACCTCCTTTTGTGAACCAACAACAAAGAGTTGTTGTGATTTGCAAAGGTAAGGTTTTCTTGAACATGATTGACGAAAGTAAAGTAATGAAAACGATCCCAAATATAAATCCTAATTATGAGATCAAGAAAAATTGAAAAAAGTGTATTGCCTTGTATTTTCAATGCTGCCGTTATTGCTAACTATTTTTCCTTTCTTGTTTCATGAATGTGGGTATTGATATGAGCTTGGAAAGATGATGAAGGAAAGCTTGGAGATGGAGCAAAAGGCTTGGGGAAATTCAAAATGAAGTGGAGGCAATATGCTAAGAGGAATTGAAGAGGAAGAATTCTCTAACTTAGAACAAAAGATAGCACCATTTAGAAACTTAAGTTGAATAATCCAAACTTGTAGTTTCTTGTTGTTATAGCTTACATAGAAATCACTTGTAACATAATCTTGAAAGTTAATTCATGGTCAATTAGATATTTCCTTGTACTTATGTATAAAACAACTTCAATAAATGGAAATGGCATAATTGTTTCATTGGAAAATTAAATTCTCTTGCAAGCACAAGATCAATTATATATGAACTTATTTTCAAATTGTTAATTCATGCTATTGGAACCTTGAAGATTTAGATTAAGGCTTGTGTTGTAACTTTGAACAATAACATGAACAAAACTTTGAATGATTTGTTGATGTAAGACAAATCTTTTTGGATGAAATTTAAAGAATGAATTTGTCTTTAGTAAAAACTTTCAAATAACTTCAATTCAAAACAAGAATCATAAAATGAATTCTATAAATGATGGACCTTTAAGAAACCTCAAAGTAAATGAATTCTTCACCTTTGCAATTTTTATCCCTTAACAAAAATTGAACCATTCTGAATAAATTTAAAACTTGAATCTTGAGAATACTGACTTACTTGTAAAATTGGCTTATGCAATTTGAATAAATTAAAATTAGAATAGAAATATTAGCTTAGCATGATGCATATCTGAATAAACTTGAAATACTCAAAATCCAAAGATTAAAAGGCCATGAAACTTCCAACATGATTCCCTCTGCGAATAATGATCAGTCAAAGTTCGATTGACTTTTCATCTAAAACCACAATTTAGAAAGTTTGTCTTTTGAGCAAATCTTGGAGTTTTCTTGATGAATCATGATGACCCTTGGTCAATGATGAATGTAACTTAAAATGAGGATGTTGACCAAAAATTATGAAGTTGGTTATGTTGACCACGATTGACTTTTGTCAATCTGTTGATTTTAAGCCAGAGCAATTAAAGGAAACTTGACATGAAGCTTGAAACTTGACATGGAGAATCTTTGAAGCATGAGGAGGCATGAAGGCCAATGAGAAAGCCTAGCGAGATAAAATCGAGACAGGTGGTGAAGGGTGCTTGGTGCCCCTTTATTTAATCATTAAAGCACTGAAGGTAAATTGGCGATGGCTTTGAACTTCAAGTGAAGAAGATTAAATACTAAAGAACCTAAAATTTGCACTCAGAAGAACAATTAGAAATATTTATGTTTTTTTTAAAAAAATTAATTTTCTTTTTTTTTCTTTGTTTTTTTGTAGAAGATTTGATTACATCGAGAAGCGAATACGCTTAAATAAGCGGCTGGCGGATTAAAATGATGAAGACGGATCTTTGGAAGAGCATACTTAAATAAGTTGCTTGGCGGATCAAGTGAAACAGAGGACCTTTGGAGCGAGCATACTTAAATAAGTTGCCATGGTCGAAAGGTGAACTGATCTTTGAAGGAATATTAAATAAGTTGCTTGCAATGATGAGAACAGAGATCTTTGGAGCGAGCATACTTAATAAGTTGCTTAGCGTACTCGATAAAACCGGTGAGACCTTTGGACGAGCATGCTTAAATAAGTTGCTTACATATCGAGTAAGGACTCATAGATCTGGGTGAGCATACTTAAATAAGTTGCTTCCATGATCAAAATGAGCAGACAGATCTTTGGGCGAGCATACTTAAATAAGTTGCTTCACGGATCGAAATGAAACAGACTGGGACCTTTGTGAGCACACTTAAATAAGTTGCTTCACGGATCGAAGTGAAACCAAAGCAGGACCTTTGGAGAGGCATACTTAAATAAGTTGCTTAGTAGATCGAAGGTAAGAACTAATGAATCTTTGGAGCAGGCATGCCAAATAAGTTGCTTAGCGGATAAAAATGAGAGCAGGACAAGTTTCACTTCATTTAAAGACTTATATTCACTTCAAATTTAAGATTTTAGAAGACTTATATTCACTAAATTTCATCATTTTGTGACTTATTATCACTTCAAGTTTCTGATTTTTATGAAGACTTATATTCACTTCAAATTTCATCAGTTTTAGGATGACTTGTATTCAGCAATTTTAACGGGATGTCATGTAGACTTATATTCACTTCAAATTTCATCTAATTTTAAAGAACATATTCACTTCAAGTTTCACAAGATTTTGAAGACTTATATTCACCTCAAATTTCATCGAGATATTACGAACTTATATTCACTTCAATTTTCACAGTTTAGAAGACTTATATTCACTTCAAATTTCATCATATTTTCTGAAGACTTATGTTCACTTCAAGTTTCAATAGATTTTCTGAAGACATATATTCACTTCAAATTTCACAAGATGTTTCTAAAGACTTATATTCACTTCAAATTTCAACAGATTTTCTGAAGACATGTATTCACTTCAATTTTAACCAGATTTTTTAAAGACTTATATTCACTCCAAATTTCATCTAATTTGTGAAGACTTATATTCACTTCAAGTTTCCCTAGATTTTCTGAAGACTTGTGTTCACTTCAAATTTCATCAGATTTTCTGATTACTTATTATCACTTCAAGTTTCACCAGATTTTATGAAGATTTATATTCACTTCAAATTTCATTAGATTTCCTGAAGACTTGTATTCACTTCATTTTAACCAGATTTTGTGAAGATTTATATTCCTTCAAATTTCATTTTTTTGTGAAGATTTATATTCACTTCAAGTTTCACCAGTTTAGACTTATATTCACTTCAAATTTCATCGATTTTAGAAGACTTATATTCACTTCAAATTTCATGATTTTAGAACTTATATTCAATTTAAATTTCATGATTTTAATACTTATATTCACTTCAAATTTCTTCAGTTTTTGAGAAGATATTCACTTCAATTTTAACACGATTTTAGAGACTTATATTCAAAATTTCATCTAATTTTAGAAGACTATTCATTTCAAGTTTGGGAAGATTTTTCTAAAGACTTATATTCACTTCAAGTTCATGGTTTTGGAATATTATTCAAGTTTCACAGTTTTGAAGACTTATATTCACTTCAAATTTCATCTAATTTAGAGACATATATATTCACTTCAAGTTTCACCCAGTTTTCTTAAGACTTATATTCACTTCAAGTTTTGATTTTCTTAGACTTATATTCACTTAAAATTTCATGATTTTAGAAGACTTATATTCACTTTAAATTTCATCGATTTTACGAAGACTTAATTCACTTCAAATTTCATCAGATTTTCGGATGACTTGTATTCACTTCAATTTTAACCAGATGTCATGTAGACTTATATTCACTTCAAATTTCATCTAATTTTCTAAAGACTTATATTCACTTCAAGTTTCACAAGATTTTCTGAAGACTTATATTCACCTCAAGATTATCGGATATTACGAGACTTATTTCTTAAATTTTCACGGATTTTAGAAGTGACATATTCACTTCAAATTTCATCATATTTTCTGATGACTTATGTTCACTTCAAGTTTCAACAGATTTTATGAAGACTTATATTCACTTCAAATTTCACAAGATTTTTCTAAAGACTTATATTCACTTCAAATTTCAACAGATTTTCTGAAGACATGTATTCACTTCAATTTCAACCAGATTTTTTAAAGACTTATATTCACTACAAATTTCATCTAATTTTTGAAGACTTATATTCACTGAAGTTTCCCATTTTCACGAAGACTTATGTTCACTTCAAATTTCATCAGATTTTCTGATTACTTATTATCACTTCAAGTTTCACCAGATTTTATGAAGACTTATATTCACTTCAAATTTCATTAGATTTCCTGAAGACTTGTATTCAATTCAATTTTAACCAGATTTTGTGAAGACTTATATTCCCTTCAAATTTCATTTAATTTGTGAAGATTTATATTCACTTCAAGTTTCACGGATTTTAAGAGACTTATATTCACTTCAAATTTCATCTGATTTTACGAAGACTTATATTCACTTCAAGTTTCTTGATTTTACGAAGACTTATATTCAATTTAAATTTCATCAGATTTTCTAAATACTTATATTCACTCCAAATTTCATCAGATTTTCTGAAGACTTGTATTCACTTCAATTTTAACACGATTTTCTGTAGACTTATATTCACTTCAAATTTCATCTAATTTTACTGAAGACTTATATTCACTTCAAGTTTCACGGATTTTCTAAAGACTTATATTCTTAAATTTCATGATTTTCGAGAAGACTTATATTCACTTCAAGTTTCACGATTTTGAGACGTTATATTACACTTAAATTTCATCTAATTTACGAACACTTATATTCACTTGAAGTTTCACCCGATTTTCTTAAGACTTATATTCACTTCAAGTTTCACGATTTTCTTAAGACTTATATTCACTAAAATTTCATGATTTACGAAGACTTATATTCACTTTAAATTTCATTAGATTTCCTAAGACTTACAATAAACCCAAATTTCATCAATTTAGGATGACTTGTATTCACTTCAATTTTAACGGATGTCATGTAGACTTATATTCACGAATTTCATCTAATTTTCTAAAGACTTATATTCACTAAAGTTTCTGATTTTTACGAAGACTTATATTCACTTGATTTTTCACAGTTTTACGAAGACTATATATTCACTAATATAATCATATTTTCGAGGACTTATCTTCACTTCATTTCAATAGTTTTTACGAACACTTATATTCACTTCAAATTTCACAAGATTTTTCTAAGACTTATATTCCTTCAAATTTTATCGATTTTAGAGACTTGTATTCAATTTAAATTTTTTGAAGACTTATATTCATCAAATTTCATCTAATTTGTGAAGACTTATATTCACTTCAGTTTCACGGATTTTAGAAGACTTATATTCACTTCAACTTCATCACATTTCGATGACTTATATCACCAAGTTTCACAGATTTTATGAAGACTTATATTCACTTCAAATTTCATTAGTTTCCTAAAGACTTGTATTCAGCAATTTAACTTGATTTTGTGAGATTTATATTCCTTCAAATTTCATTTAATTTGTGAAGATTTATATTCACTACAAGTTTCACCAGATTTTCTGAAGACTTATATTCACTTCAAATTTCATCTGATTTTCTGAAAACTTATATTCACTTCAAATTTCATCACATTTTGTGATGACTTATTATCACTTCAAGTTTCACCAGATTTTATGAAGACTTATATTCACTTCAAATTTCATCAGATTTTAGGATGACTTGTATTCACTTCAATTTTAACCAGATGTCATGTAGACTTATATTCACTTCAAATTTCATCTAATTTTCCTAGACTTATATTCACTTAAGTTTCACAAGATTTTACGAAGACTTATATTCACTTTCAATTTCATCGGATATTACGAGACTTATATTCACTTCATTTTCACTTGATTTTTACGAAGACTTATATTCACTTCAAATTTCATCATATTTTACGAAGACTTATGTTCACTTCAGAGTTTCAGCATTTTACGAAGACATATATTCACTTCAAATTTCACAGATGTTTCTAGACTTATATTCACGCACCAAATTTAATGATTTTAGAAGACATGTATTCACTTCCATTTTAACTTGATTTTTAAGACTTATATTCATCCAAATTTCATCTAATTTGTGAAGACTTATATTCACTGAAGTTTCCCAGTTTTACGAAGACTTGTGTTCATTCAAATTTCATCGATTTTAAGTTACTTATTATCAACCCAAGTTTCACGGATTTTATAATTATATTCACTTCAAATTTCATTAGATTTCACGAAGACTTGTATTCACTTCAATTTTAACGTTTTGTGAAGATATTCCTTCAAATTTCATTTAATTTTGAAGACTTATATTCACTTCAAGTTTCTGATTTTAGAGACTTATATTCACTTCAAATTTCATACGATTTTCTACGAGACTTATATTCACTTCAAATTTCATCGGATTTTACGAAACTTATATTCAATTTAAATTTCATTTAGATTTACCTAAATACTTATATTCAGCTTTAAAATTTCATCAAATTTATTAAAGACATTAAGCCAGTTTAACGATTTTGTGAGAGTTATATTCACTTCAAATTCCTTGATTTTAAAGACTTGTATTCACCAATTTTAACACGATTTCAGA